>NGBS01000852.1:0-10696 GCA_002245135.1 Proteromonas lacertae
TTGTAACGTTTTGTGCGACCGTTGGTTGTCATGACAGCGTAACTGCGCTTCTTTGGCACTTCATCATCTCATTGTTAAATCGATGATGAAATGCGCTATTGAAAAAAATTGAATGTGTATTTTAAGGTTCATTGTTTCAGTAGTTAAATCAACTGCTTCTTTAGGATTAATGGGTGAGACATTTTTTCAATAATTTTAAGATTAATTGTAATTTCAAAATAGATTTGAATGAATAGTATAAATTCCTATATAAAATTTAAATTCTATTTTGAACTAATCATTATAACTAAAAAATAGTTTTTGGCGCGAAAATTAAGCTAGCTCGCGCTAAATTTATTAAAACTCGCTAGTTTTTAAAAATTCAAATTTTAGACAGAGAGCGCGCGAAATTTAAAAATTCAAAATTTAAATTTTAAATTTGCCTAAAATGCCGTTTCATCATTTTCAAAAATGACGAAACACAATAATTCTGAAACGGTTCTTCAATTTCATTTCGGACAAGCCAAATAATTATTTTCAAAATGAATTTGCAAGCCAATTTCTTATTTTTCAAATTAAATTGAAGTTTGATGCACAAACCGACTGTTCAAGTCAAGCATTTGTCAAATAGATTTGAAATTTGATGCACAAACCAACCGTTCAAGTCAAACCTCGTCAAAATAGATTTGAATATTTGAAAATTCAAATTTTTGAATTTTCTAAGAAATTTCTTCATATTCTATTTTTGACACAACGATTGAGAATTATTCTTCAATCGACATTGTACAAAATGAATCGTCACATGTACTTTATTTTAGGCAATTATTTAGTCTAACGGTTTAACCGTTGCTATTTAAATGATGAAAACGCGTTCGAATCTCAATAATAAGTTTCATTTTTTAAAAGAAAAATTTTTACTTTCCCTGAAAAAATAGTCGTTTTACTTTCCCTAAATAAAGAGTCGTTTCACTTTCCCTAAAAAAATAGCCGTTTATTATATAATAAAAAATTAATTCGTTACAAATTATTTAAACTGTGTGCTTTCTTTTATTCACAATGTCTATATATGTCTTTATATCTTCCAATGTCTTGTCATGCTGCAAGCCTTTCTCCATCATATCGGTCATATTTGAACGAATGTCTGCGATATCTACCTCATTTGGAATACAATTGTGTGCTTTGAAGTATTTGTACAGTGCCAGAGCGAGCATATAGAGTATAAATACTAATACAGAGAGTAAAATTGTCATTATATCGTTCCCCATAAGAAAAAATTTTAAATCAATTAACAAAAAAATTAAAAAATAATACAATTAGGTCTTATAATGCTTTTATCTGTTATTGATTTTGGACTTAAACTAGGAACTGAGTTAACAGGAGACAAGTCTTCTAAACCACTTAAACTGTTTACATTCGATTTTGTGACCGGTTTTACGTAATTTACCTCTTCTTTTACCTTAATTTCGTCATCTTTTATGTCAATTATCTCTTGTGGAGGTAAAAATCCTCTTCTTCCTTCTTATGTAATGCTAAAATCTGTTCTAACATCATTCTTGTCTTCTTTTGACCTGCAATTCTGTGTTCTTTGTGTTTACTTAAGGCTTGAGCGAAGCTTGAAGCGGTTAGTTTTGGCGCGTTAAGAGGTACTTTTACTTGTTCAATGATTGGTCCATTAAAACAACCTGTCTTAAACTTTGATTCTATGTAATATTTGTACTCATCTTCGATGTATTTCAATATATATCTTATCTCTGAGTATGTAAGTCTTGATTTTGATCCTGAAATTAAATGATATAATTTCGATTTTGTGGGAGCTCTGATTTTACCGTCTTTTCTGAAGCTTCTGATGATTACTTGTTTGTCTAATTCTGTTAATTTGAATGGAACTGTTCTATGTTTTAGGTTTTTTATTATCTTCCATAAAATAAAAATAGTGTCAATATTACTAATATTACCAATATTGACATTATTATTTTTTTCAAAATGTTAGTCTCTAATCACCGTGGTATACTATTTAAATTCTGATATGGTAATGACTACAGGGACATTCCGGAGTAGGGAATAGATACAAAAAGACCTTAGCCTTACCATCATTTGATCAAGATTATACTCATGTGTCGTTATTACACGCAGTTGTCCCTAATTCTTTCCCTACTATACAAGCAGAGACAAACGATACGTTTCAGTTCTTATTTACATGTGATTATGATAAAGAAGATGGCGCAGCGCCAGAAAAACCCACAGTATGTGTATCAGTACAAATTCCTGAAGGTTTTTATGATGAGAATCAGATTATTAAGTTAATCAATGATGGAATACGTTCTATAAAATATATAGATTTTGAAATTCCTGATGATGATTTGTTTATAGTTAAGGATATACTATATACACCTGTAATAGAAGGTAATGGTGATTTATTTAAGCTAGATGATAAAGATGATGAACATACCAGACATTTAAAAATTGCAAGTAAAATGAATGCATTATATAGTTTAACAAAACCTATTTTTTGGATTTCAAAAATAGAAATAGTAACAAAAGATTTAGCCTACAAGATATTAGGTATTCCAAATAATAACTATTGGTTATGTTATGATAAATTTGTTCCAGGACCTCAAGGAACAGAAAAAGCATTAGCTGCATTTTCAGTAGATTTCCCATTTACTCAATTACCATATCGTCCATCTCTTATATGGGTTAGTGCGATATCCATTCGTTTAGATATTGTAAACATCATTCAAGATTCAAATGTGTTAGAAAATATACCAATAGCAAACCCTGAGTTACCATTCATTACATACCAGAACAATGACATTCTTAATACTAGTAAAATGTTCAATAATACTTATACCAATGGTCAAATTACTATTCAGATTACTCAACAAAATGGTTATGAACTCAATCTTGATAATATCGAGTTTAATTTAGATATTGTTGTCTTTAAAGTCTAATTTTTATTTTATTTTTATTTTGTGTTTCTGATGTCTCTAACTATCCCAAAAGAGCAAAAACACGGTGTAGACGTTCCAGCAATGATGGCCTTTTACCAGTATGTCAAGTTGACACCAATGGAAACTAAATCATTCTATCAACTTAAAGATAACACTTATTCAGATGAAATAAGGTTCGAATTAAGTGGTGAGAACATTATAAACCTTGCAAAGTCTTACATTCAATATGATATCGAAATTGAAACTCATTCACTTGCTGCAGCAAATGCATTTAAAAAAATTGATCTTAGTGGTAATGTAGCAGCTAGTGGTGAGTTATATCCAAAGTATATAAAAGGAATGAAAGAAGGATTTGGATTAGCAGCATTTCGTTTATGTAATAATACAGGAACAGATCTAGTTAAGCTTGATGACAATTATGAACACTATAGAGTGTTTATGGATGAATTAGTGAGAAAAAGATCTGACATTTTTTATCAATCTAATTATTATGATGGAATTCAATTAAAATGGAATGATGAATACCATGATCATTTAATTCTTGATGAAAATGAATGGGAAATGGATAAAGAAGAAGCTACATTTGTTACAGCTACTGGAACAACAGATAAATATCAACAGTATAAGAAGTCTAAAACTATTCATGTAAAGATGTTTTTAGGTAAATTTTACAATACATTTTTATCAATGAAAAGTGATGTATTCTTTGGAGAGAGAATGTATTTATGTTTCAATTTCCAACAAAGTCCTAAATTTGGACAAATTATGGGTTTTAATAATGATGCTGGTGTTGAAACAACAATAAACTGGCCTGCAGCTGGAATAAGACCAGAATCAATTAAATTCAAGAATTTTTATTTCTATGCTTATTTGAATAAGGATACTCAATGTAATAACAATACAAGAAGTTACTGTTTATCTAAACCAATCCAGTTCAATGATGTAAAGTGTCATACATTAACAGTAAATCAAGGTGGATGTGGACAATTTAACTATTCCTTTACATTGAACAGTTCAAATGGACCATTCTTACGTTACATTATCTATAGACCGTGGATCGAAGGAACTCAAACAGCACACGATGGTAAGAGTGGAACAGCAGAAAATAGATATGCAGTAATTCCTGAAAATGCACAATTCAGATGGATGATTAACGATTTCGTGTATCAACCAGACTATTCATTAATGCAGTATTATGATAGTTACATGACTGTACAAGATTATTTCAAAGATTCATGGTTTGATATATTCAAAAGACATATTCCTTTTGAAAAGAAGTTCTTTGAAATTTTGAATTTTGGATCTAAAGACTTGGATAATATCAAGAATCAATCAGGAAGACCATTAGCTAGTGACTTAAAGATCACTTTTGAGTTGTCTACTCCTGGTACAAATGATTTCACTAACTTTAATATCACTCATCGTTTCTATATAGTTACAGGAAGAATGTGTACAATCAATGGAAGCGGAATTGTAAGTGTTATTTAAACTAACTAATAACTAACATAATGACTATATTCCTTATATAATTGTTTTTTTTATTTTTATTTAAATGAGTAAAATAAAACTAGAGAAATGTAATGACGTTGTCATAACGCCAGTAGAATCAGTAGTCAAAGGTAATAAAAAGAGATCAAGAGATACTGTTTTAGGCTATGATTATTTTGAAGAGCCTTTCTGCAACATATTTATATTAGCTAAGAAGAACAGTGGAAAGACAACGCTTATATTTAACATGATACAACACTTGTTAAAGAAGAATTATGATCAAACTGTATATTTCTTTGTAGGAACAATTTCAAAGGATATTATTTATGAAAAGATCACTGATATGCTGAAGTACAATTTAATAGAATACCATTGTTACGATTCAATAGTAAATGAAGATAAAGTGAATGTATTAGATGCAGTATTGAATAATATCACAGATGTTGATAAAGACAATTATAATTATCCTGAAAATATCTTTATATTCGATGATATATCATTCGATTTATCAAATAAGACCGTTTCAAAACTACTCAAATCAAACCGTCATTACAAGTCAAAAGTAATTATATCAAGTCAATATGTTACAGATTTAACACCATCTGTTCGTCTACAATTAGATTATTGCTTAGTATTTAGAAATCTAAGTTTAGCTAATCTACACAGTGTTCATAATAGTTTAGATTTGTGGGTAGATTTCAGTAAGTTTAGAGAATATTACAAGTATGCAACCAATTACAGTAATCATTCATTCCTCTACATCGATTTGTGCAATCATGAATTTCGTGTAAACTTTAATATGAAAATTAAAAACGATAGTAATGGTTATAAAAGTGATAATGAAAATACCAGCATTAGTTCCTCCTCCTCTTCTTCTTCTTCCTCTGATTCGTCCGATACTGATGATGATTCAGAATAATCCTCATAATGCTAGTAACTTAATTTTTATCATTCTTTTATTATATTTTATGTTTGGTGGTCCCTTAAAAAAACAAGCTGTTTCAATAGACACAGGTGCTATAACTAAGTCTATTACAACGATAACAAACAATTTAGGTAAGAAAACTGATGATGATAAGACAATTAGAAAAATGTTGAAAGATATTGATGTAACAACTAACAATAATGCAGAGTCAGTTAAGAGTGTTGTTGATGTTATTGGTAAAACAAAATTAGATCAATATGAAGATAGCATGTATGATTTGTTAAGAATTATCGATGAAAAAATATCAAACGATCCAACAGCTGGTGGAATTAGTGATATAGGAACATATTTAGGTGATCCATATACTCTCAATGACTCTGTATGGAATTTTACACAGAAATTGTATGATGCACATAAAGGAGATGATGAGAATAGATTAATAAAGAGAATAGATGATAGATTATACATGTATTTAAATGGTGAACTTACTTCCTTAACAAAATACATTTATGCAAGATTTGAAGCTTATGAGCAATACTTGAAAATAGATATATTAAATTATTATAAGATGAACACTACCTATGTAACTCCTATGTTTTCAATTTCAACAAATACTGAGAGTCCTGTAATGACAACTTTTATTCAAAAGTTATTTGATAATTTAGATATTAGTAGTGAACCGAATCCAGATAAAGATAATCAAGTATTCAGTGTTGATTTAGTATTTCAAACAGACAGTGGTAAATTTCAGACGTTAGAACTATTTCAATATCCTAATGGTGATACAAATTGTATTATTTTAGCATACAAAGGAAGTATTCCTAAAGAATTTGAAACTAATTGTATGTTAGTGCCTCAATCAATTATATTACCCTATAAAAAAAGAGTAGCTGGATTTTAATTCAATATAATTTTAATTAATCTTCTTTGTTTAATTTTTTTGTTGTTGTTGTTTACTTGGGTGGTTGTTGTTGTTGAGCAATTTGAGAACTTGAAACAAATGGATTATAACCAGTGCTATTGTTAGTGTATGGTATTGTTGGTGGCTGAAATGCCATTGTGACTGATTGATTAACTACTGGTTGTTGTTGTTGTTGTTGTTGTTGTTGTTGTTGTTGTTGTTGTACATCTGTAGATGGTACTGGAATATCCTCAACTGGTGCAAAACTTGAATATATTTCAAATTTAGGTAAAACAGTATAATAAGGAGTATTGTTCTGCATTGATGATAAAACCATACACTGTCTAATTCTAACTTCAAAATCACAATACTTCAATAAGTGAGAAGTTGGATCACTGATAATGTTGTTCCATGCAGTACATTTCAGTTGATTGTTATCATTATCTAATGGAATTACTAAATTTAATCCAAATTGCTGATAGGAATTCTTCATTTTAATATCTTCTGTAAATTTAATTGTTGATTCGACACAAACATTTTTTATGGTCTCCTTTACTTGAGCATTGAAATCCATAATCGGCTGACGATTAAATAGTAAATATCTAGCAGGAGTGAAAGTAATGTAATGACATTTGCCAGACTTAGCTAATTCTGCTCTAAGCATATACCCTCTAAACTTGACGTACATGTTATCTGAAGGATTGAAAGTGATGAAATTGACTCCGTTTTCTATTTTTGATGACATGATTATTATGATTATTAGATATCCAATAAAATGTTAGAATTAAGATTTTATATTCGTTTCATGCATTTTATGGTTTGAAGCTCGAAGCGCGAATATGCTAATTAGCGGTTTTTTAATAGAATATTTTCATAACCCTTCTTCAACATAAATGGATTCAGATAGTATATTTGTAATAGAACAGAGAGCTAAAAAACCAGTATATTTATTTGTTAAAGAGATCAATGTGCTTAGAGCATTTATTGAAACTATCCTAGGTTTAATTCAGACTGCAGCTCAAAACTATATCATATGTAAGAATGAAGACATTACCAAATTTAATAGTGTATCTCAATTATTGTTAGGACATATTAATAAGTATGCTAATAAGATGAGAAAGCCAGTTCCAGACACAGTAGTAGTTGAAGCTCAGAATCTGTTCGATTGGTTTGTAAAATTGGTTAAACAATATGCTGTAAACTTACAGATGCCTCCTCCTAAGTATCATATTAACGAGTATGGTTCAGTTATCAAAGTGTTGTTGGAAGAATTAGATCTTTACACAAAAATCAAAGAAACCAAATAATTAATTAATTAAAAGCATTTACATATACTATATTAACTAAAGAACTATAGAAATTGAAACATGTTTTTTCAAATTGGGTAAATAAGTAAACTTTGAAATACAGTTTCTGATTAGCTTCCAAGTGCCAGTTATCTCTAAAATACTGATTGTACATAATGAGTAATCTTCTTATTGCACCTACTATTGTACTATAAGGAACTGATTGATTTTCTGTAAGATCTATAATTAAATCTATTTCTTTACATAATGAATCTACTTGATTTGCTGTTAAACTATTCAATGTTCTAAGACTTGGTTTGAATTTCGATAAAGATAACTTAAATAATTCCAATGTATATTGTATTTCTTCAATACTAGCAATTACTCTTGGACCTTCAATACCTATTGGTAATCTACTCTCTGCATGACTTTCTAAAACATCTATAGGATCTTCATTTGAAGGAGCAGGTCTTTTATTTTCTGGATCGTCTCTAATTATAAGTATTGGTGATCTAGCTGGAGGTGCAGGAGGTGGAGGTAAAGGTAATGGTATAGATTCTGTTTTTATGGGTATATTACTCATAAACAATAAGTAAAAATAAAAAAGAGAATTAATTAATTAATTAGTTCAAGAATCACTTAACACTTCTTCCTCTTGATTATCAAAGGAATTGCTTCCGTTGGTTTGTTTGTTAGGCTTGATTAAATGCTTTCTTTTTTTAGGGTTTAAACTGTCTAATGAATCTGATATAGCAGTCATAATCTTTCTTTTAGTTGTACATATCTCTGAGCTAGCATTCTGATTCAAAATGTCTTCTAAGTCTTCGTCATTTTCCCAATCACTTAAATCTGTTTCGTCTTCTTCCATAGTGTAGTCCTCATCGTCATCATCACTATCTACAACAAAACCTTTCAAGTTTCCTTCACTATCGGCATCAGAAGCATTAGCATCATCTTCTTCCTCATCCTCACTATCTGTACACTCTGCTTCTCCATATAAATAATTGTAGACGTCTTCTAACTCTCTCTTTCTCTTTTTGGCAGATCTTTCTTTATCATCTCGTTTTTGCTCCTCTTTTTGCTCCTTCTCAGCATCGCTAACATCATCGTCTATAATCTGAAGAATGTGAATTGTTTTTGAGTTGCTCATAGCACAAAACAAAATTTAAAATAATAAAACGAATATATTTTTAATAATTATGTTAAGCATTCATAAGACCAATGTTATTATAAGCATATGGATTATAAGCAGGTTTAGCATTATTATTGTTATCTGTTTGAGGTGTAGGAGGTGGTGGTGGTGGTGGTGGTTGCTGAACTACTTGAGGTTGCTGAACTGGTTGTGGATCTGGTTCATTTGCTACTTGATTTACAATTCTAACTATTTCATTGATTGCTTCTTGGAATGAAAAACCATTGATACTGTTTAGCATAGATTTAGCTTCTGGCGGTAACTTATTCAATGTAGAATATAATTCTTGATCAGCTTGGGTCTCTTGTTCTGTCTGAGAAGGCTGCTGTTTATATATAGGATGTTGAGCATCTAACTGTGTAGTTATACCACCTGAAAAAGTTCTTTGAGGAATAGGTCCGTCTGACATAAATTTTTTATTTTTATGGTCAATGTAATGTCAATAATGTCAATATAGTAATTATTTGTAATATTATTATGCCTAAGAAAAGTAAAAAGAAATATCGCAAGTGTGTTGTAGGAAAAGGTTTCTGGGGAGATTTAAATAAAGGACTTAAAGAAACTAAAGCAATATCAACTGGTTTAAGTATGATTCCAGGATGGGCTGGTAAACTTACTGGCGGTATTGCCAAGTTATTAGGTTATGGTCGTAGAAGACATAGAAAGAGTAGAAGAGGCGGAAGGGCAAATCCAAAATATGATTTAGTGGGTGGACCAAAATCACTTGAACCATACTTGAAATGGAAAGCAAGTCATAGTGGCAGTGGGTCTTTCAATAGCTGCAAAACATTGGATTAAAGGGCCTGGTGGAATTTATAAAGGAAACAAAGGTTCAGGAAGACGTCGTCATAGAAAAAGCAGTCATAGTGGTAATAATGCACTTAATCGTTATCCTGATAATAAGATAAGAGTACTTTAGTACTTTAATTTTTTGTTTTTTATTCTTTGTTTTTTATTGGTTTTTAATATATTATCATAATGGTTTTAGGTGGTAGAAGACATAGAAGACATCGAAGAAGACACCAAGGTGGTTCGTTAAAATCATTGTGGGGAAAAGTTAAACATTGGGGAAAGAAAGCTTACGATTGGTCTAGAGAACACAAGATAGGTTCAAAGATCGCAAGAGAGTTTGGTAAAGATAATATCGCAGATGCATTAGAAAGGTGGGATTCGGTAGACGTAGAAGAAGACATGGAAGAAGAGGAGGAGCTAGAATGCCATTCAATGGAGGCGGTAGCAATCAACAAGCGTTACTAAATGCATACTTAAAAACAAAAGTTGCACGTATGTAATTTACCTTAACAAAATGACATAATTACATAAATATTATTATTATTATTAAATTTTGTGTTTTTTGGCGGGCTTTTAAAATTTGCATAGAAATAAATGAGTGAATCAGAATCTAATGATTATTCTAGTGATACAAGTTCAGTCACATCAACTGAGAGTGAGTTAGAAGACAAACTTCCTGAAATGAAATCAACTTCAAGAATCGATCCTAGTGAACCAAGTGAAGAGATGATTAAACAGTTCTTAATGAAGAGTTCACCAAAGAAAGTATATAAGATGCTTACAAGTGAAGATGACGATGATAGTGATAGAAAACATAGCAAACGTAAGAGACATCGTTCAAGATCACCTACTACAAAAGAAGATCAAAGAAAGACAAGATGCTTTAGATGAACCAGTAAAAGGTAAAGGTAAACGGAGATCTAAAGATGGTGGGGATACATTACCACCACCAAGCAGAATGACTAAAGCAGAATTACAGATTGCTTTAAAAGAAGAAAGAGATAAGAATGCTAGACTAATGAAGAAATTAGAGAAAGGATCTAATCCAATAAAGAAAGAACGTAAACCAAAAGATACTAGTAAGAAGATGAGCCAGAAGAAGATGAATCAAAGCCATTAAGTAATGATATTATGGGAAGACCAATACAAGGCGAGCCTATCGAGCCTATTTATGTTAAGTAA
>NGBS01000203.1:0-15475 GCA_002245135.1 Proteromonas lacertae
TTCTTCAATTCTATTGATAATTTGAAGTATTTTTCATTCCATAAATTTGAGCATTTTACTAAAAATTCAGTATCATTCATTTCAGTTGTTATATCTCCATATATTTCTCCTGTTTCATTTTATATTCATACACTCAGGAAGGTTTGGAGTAATAGTAAATTCACATTTTGACTATCACATTCTGGTTTGATTGATATTGTTTCTCCAATAATAAAAGAATACGATGGTGAAAGATATGAAAATTTAGTAATTTTATCTATAATTATAATATATTAAAAACTATATACTTTGTATTTCATCAATGATGACATCTTTCAAAATATATTTATTGATTAATTCTTCTTTAATTTTACCATTCTGTTTCAAAAAAATCAATTAAGAATTCTCTAGATTCTTTTGATAAAATATCATAAAAGTGTAATATTTTGTATACAATTTCATTATTAACACATAAATTATAAATATAGTAAATAAATTCTTTTTCATTCGTGAAATAAGTAAGGCATTTTACAGTTCTTAATAATTGATTATTGTTATTATAATCTAAACATAACCTTGCTGTTAATTGATATTTTGTAGTTACATCAATCTTAATTGCACTTTTAGTATCTATTATTATTAATAATGCTATTTTTATGATTTTAATATCTTCTTCAAATAGTAATTTTTCTATTTTACTAACATCAATCAAATATAAGTCATTTAAATCATTATCTATAAAGAATATCAACAATATATATACTCTCAATTGTATAAATACTTTCATCATAATAGTATTTCTGAATTATATTCAATAATTTTTGATCCAAATCTTCAAAGTTAATACACAAATGATTTCTGCTTCCACTGTAATCATCTAACATCAACTCTTGTAATGAACCGCTATATTTACTTTTTATGCATTCCCAATTTACTTCATTCAAATTCACTTTCTTGTAAATTAAATCAATAAATTTCTCCAAAGAATAAACAAAGTCATCATCTCTTTGTACCTTTTCCTCTTCTTCGTTCTTTATCATTGTTGCTTCTAGTTTTTGTTGATATTTATTATTCCATATTATGAGTCTTTCTAACAGCCATGTTTCATTCTTTATTATTAACTGTTGTGAATTTAGTAATATGCACAAACTATTAAATGTTAAAGAATAAAAACAATTATCTAATCATTTTATAGATTATAACAAATATATATATATATATATACCATCTTTAATAAAATCAAATACATTACTCATAATTGTGCTCTTTGATATTTCATATAAATCACATTTACGGAAATTTATTAAGTGTGTTATATTAAAGATCTCTACTAACAGTTTTTTGTCTAAATGGTTTTTGATATACTTATAACAGATCTTATAAATTTTATCATCATTATAGTAAACACTAAATTTTAAAATTTCACATACATTATCAACATCAATATTCATGAATCCACCTCCATAATATCTTTCTACTTCTAGAAATGCTTCTAGATTGCATCCTTCATACAAGCGTAAAATATCATTAAACTTCTCATCTCTAATCTCTTTAGCAAGTGTAGAATTTCCTATTATTAATATGTTCCTTGAGCATTTTACTGTTCTTCCATTTAATATGATTGTCATATCAGCTAAATCATTCTCAACAATAAGTCTTCCCAATCTACATTAAAAATAAAAAGCATTTTATACCCTCTCTCTCCTATTTCGCTATTACATACTTTCATTTTGAAATATAGTCGTTACAATCAATTCTTTTTTGAATTTTTTACAGTAGCATTTCATCTAATGCAACAGTACATATAACATATTCATAAAATTAAAATATCAATTATTAAAAATTAAATTATGTTTTATTAGCAAATAAATTACTACGATCTACCAAAACTCTTCCTCTTCTATTATTTCTATACAAAAATTATAATATCTTATATACTGACGATGAGATAACTTCAAAGACTTCATATATTCTGGCTTTTTCGGTTGTCTCTATAAAATATAGAACAAAACCTACATACAGGTCCAAACGAAGATGGAAAAGATTCTACTTTAACTAATTCTTCATCCTCACTATTTTCATTTTCCTCAAACAATTCTTCATCTTGTCTTAATAATAGTTCAGGATTTGGATCTAATTAACATAAAGAAATATGCAATATATACGTTGCGGTTCTTTTAAATCATCCAAATTAATTTCATTACTAATAACTGACAGTCTAACAGGTTTATAATCTGTATGCTTAATAGAAAACATTGATTTTCTATTGAACATCTTTATATCATTACTATTCTGAGATATTCTTGTAGAATCAATTAAAGATACTCTTCTTGAATTGCTATTACTGTTGTTTGAGGAATATTGTGTAGTTTCAATAGGTGTAATTGGATTAACAGTAATATCTTCTTCATTAAATGTAAATTTATTATTATTATTGAGTGGAGTATTATGATTAGATTTAGATAAATTATTATCAAATGGAATACAATCAAAATCAAATTTAGAGGATGATTTTGGTGTATTGATTGATGGAGTTGGATATTTTATTACACTTAATAATCTATGAGTAGTAGACTTTGGTGCTACAGGAACAGAATCATCTTGACAGTCAATTAACAACTTCAACTTTGGAGTAGTTTGTAATGAACTACTATTACTATTACTAGTTTGTGGTTTTAATGTAAGATTCCTTACTGGCGGTTTATTTTCTAATATTATTGGAGATGGTGGTTGTTGAAGTATTTCTGGTTGTACTTCTTCATTTTCATCTATTCCTTCTGGATATAATAATTCTACATGATCTGCTACATGTTTTAATTCCTTTAACATACTACATCTATTCATATTCAACTGTAAATCTATTCAAATAATATATATATATATATATATATATATATATAACATTCATACTAGATTTATTAATTTTGGATTTTTCTAAGTCACTTTTACAATATAATTGTGTATAATTTGAAGAACATTTACTACACATTCTTATAGTAGACAATAAGAAATTATTATTTCTTTTTAATTCATTATATCTATCATAAGTCAATCCTGGAATATGTGTTTTCAAAGGTGGTGGAATTCCTCTTCTTGAAAACTCTGGCCATGGCTGAGGTATTGGTGCAGAAACTAACTTATTATTAGTTATAATTGGTTGGATATATTCTACATCACTTGACCACATATCATTAAATCTTTTGATTATTGAAATCACTGGAATTTCTTCATAGTTATTATTAAATATTGGTTGATTACAGTCACAACAAACTACAATATCATCATTACCTTTTAATGTAGAATCTTCTTCACTAATTGAGTAATACTGTCTATATTCATCAGGTATTGTAATGATTGGTTGTTCTATTGATGAAAATGATGAACCAGTAGTAGGAGTTCTCAAAAAATGATTTGAAACAGAAAAAGAATGAGCATATAATAGAATTGGAATTCCTGAAGAATGCATTTTGAAATATACAGTCATTCTATTTACATTATGTGCATCTTTTAATAAAGTAGTAACAGATTTAATATGAGATGCGATACTATCACATGATCTTTCTATTGCTCTGCTTAGTGGACCTTTTACTAACACTAATTCACTGATACTTCTAGCACCTTCATAGGTAGTCAATCTTTGGTAGATATTTAGTCGAGGGTTGTATATTTTATTTATATTCCTTCGTTTATCAATACAACAGATTGTTGGAGACCAAATTGCTCTTATTACTTCTTCATTATCACCTCTTGGCTCTATATACTTTTGTAATATACACTTTCGAAGCTTACCACCAGTATTGAACAAATGTTTAATACCAGAAAAAGTTAAATACTCCACTGTTATGGATTGTTTTCCATTTGTTGTTGAAGGTGAATATAATACACCAATCACTGTTTCGCATCCTTTTTTATTTACTAGCTTTCTATTTTTAGTAAACTCTAATAGTATTGTGTGAGAATTCAGATTATCTCTGTTCTTCTTCATTATTTGTCCTGTTTTTGATGAATGAAAGAGCCATATTATCGGCACACCATCTTGAAGTATCACAGTATCTGGTAACATAATATTTGGACACGAGATGTTATTTATTGATTTTCTCCATAAATAATAATAAATACTGGTCGATAAAGATGAATTTTCTATTAATGGGAAATAATTCATTACTAATTCATAAAACAGTTTTAAAAAATAAATTCTTGTTTGAAAATTTTCAATAACCCATTTCTTCACATTTCTTAATTTTGATTAAATCATGTCAAAGAGAGGTATATTTAACTATTCAATTACTAATTTTTGAATTGTCATTTTATTTCGTTTTTATTTACAACCATTATATTGCTTTTCCCTTATTATCTATTTATCTCATAGGTCGTGGTGGTGCTTCAGGAAGTAAATTTAGAATTACACTTGGTTTACCAGTAGGTGCTGTAATTAACTGTGCTGATAACACAGGTGCTAAGAATCTCTACATTATTGCTGTAAAACGATTTGGAGCTCTTTTAAATAAGCTTCCAGCTGCTGGTATACATTTTATGTGTTTAATAATTAGCTGTTGGTGATATGGTAATGGCTACAGTAAAGAAAGGTAAGCCAGAACTTCGTAAGAAGGTTTTAACAGCTATTGTTGTAAGACAAAGAAGAACATTCCACAGAAAAACAGGAAATTTCATTTATTTTGAAGATAATGCTGGAGTTATAGTAAATCCAAAAGGAGAGATGAAAGGATCTGCTGTTACTGGTCCAATTTCAAAAGAATGTGGAGATTTATGGCCAAGAATTGCATCAAATGCTGGATCAATAGTGTAAGAGTATGATAATAATAATAAATATGAAATGGGCTTTTTTTGTTATTATTTGGGTTTAATATACATATCATAGTTATTGTACAAGTAAATAATTTGATGAATTCATCTATGCACACAATATTCTTGTTAAAATATAAAAAACAAAAAGTAACGAATATATTTTCATAGAATAATTTAAAAGATGAATTCCTTTGTAAATAATGTATTATCTACAATGTTACCTTCTGATACTAAAGTATTTATGTGATTATTATCAAATAGATTAAAAGAAGAATTGAGAAGAGTGAAAGTGAAGTAGATTTAGTTGTAAAACATGATAATGAGGTTAAAATGGTGAAAATAATTAATGTAGATGGAATAAAAGAAAAAGCGATATTGCAATTTAATGAAAACAGTTCAATATTGTTCGATCATTGTCCATTATTTACATATCCATCTCAAATCCAGATAATCGGATGTAATATGTTGATATTTGAGAGAAAGTATTACATGAGAGATTTAGAAGAGTTGATAAATAGTAAACCACTTTCAAGTGATGATATTAGGTGTGTGATCTGTGGTATATGTGATAGTTTATTGATGTTGAGTGAGTGTGATTTAGTAATTGGTAATTTGAAGAGTTCAAACATCATATATGAAGGAAAAAATGATATAAAGTTATGTGATTTATGTTTGAATGAAATAAGAAAAGATAATGATATGGGAGTGTACGGTGTGTATTTCAAAAGTCCAGAAGAGTTAAATGGCTTAGAATGTGATGATCGAAGTGTGATTTGGTCAATCGGAAGTATATTATATGAAATGATGTTTAAGAAATTACCATTTAATGAAGATGATAATATACTTAAGACAATTAATAATATTCAGAGATGTAAATACAATTTAGATGTGGAATGCGATGGAATTATAAAAGAGATGATATTCAGAATGTTGAAAGTAAAAAGTGAAGATCGATTGAGTTTAAAAGAGTTAAACTCTGAAATGAGAAAGATGAATGAGATATTGAAAGATTCAGAAGATAGTTTAATGATAAGAAAAGAAAGAAAAGAAACACTATATAATAATGACTATATAATAGATATATCTCCATTTACCACTTGTGAAGCTGAACATTATATGAAAAATGATAGATATGAGTGTACATATTATATATGATAAATACTATAATAATGTTTGAATAGAAATTCGAAATGAATTAATCGAGTTATACAACAACAAACCAAATGAAAGAATTCTATCAATATTATTGATGATGAAGATATATAAAGAAGATAAATCAATAACAGATAAACTGAAGTTCTCTATTCGTTACAATGACAACAAGAATGTAGAATGTTTTCTAGATAAAATAATATATGATATGAAAAATGATTGGAATGATAAAGAAAAATTCCAAATTGATTCACAATGTATTTGTTCATGTGAAGAAGGGATGAAATATTTGTTTAAAGTATTGAAGCTAAACAATCCAACAAAACTTGAATTTTGTATAAAACTAAGTGATTTATTTTAATAGATAGTATTATTATTCCAATCCAATATCAATCATTATTTGGATTGTATATTTCTAGATTAACATATATACAAGAATTTGATTTACATTATTGCCATCTCACATCTGATTTCATTGAATCATTTGTGAAATCAAACCCCTTCATGAAATTAAAATATATAAATCTTTCATGTATTTGTTATACTGTATATTATTTTGAAATAGATAATCCAATAGGTCCAAAAGGATTCAAATTATTAATTCCATGCTTACATTTGCTAATCAACAAAAATAATGAGTTGAATATTTCAAATATGAATTTAAATGATGAATCAATGAAATACTTATCAGAAGAATTATATAAATATCCAAATCTGCAAAGAATAGATATTAGATACAACAACAATGTACATTCAAAAGGATTAAAGAAAATATCATCAAATTTTCCAATTTCTGATATAGTGTTTGATATTAATGGATATGAAGAGTTATTACTAGATGAAAGAATGACAAAATTAATGAAATATATAAACAGAAGTAAAACGTTGTTTCTAAATGATTTAGAAATTGATGATGATGTTTTCAAATCGTTCATTTCATTAAGATCTAATGAATTAAAAGAAATAAGATATCTAGATTTGAGAAGTATTATTTGATATTTTTTAATTATTTAGATAATAAACTAACTTATAAAAGTGTAGAAATACTGATTAACAATTTATCATCATTCTCAGATCTTAATTCATTCCAGTTGAATGGAAATGAAATAGGAGATGATAGTATGAAAATAGTTTCTCCATATTCGCATTTATTGAAAAACTGTAGTACTGTTGACTGTTCAAGTATATTATTATTAATTATTATAATTTAATGTGTAATAGAAATGGGATTATCTTCAATCGGATTAAAATATTTAGTTGATGGTTTGAAGAATATTCATGAAAAGCTAGAATATCTTGATATAAGTGATAATAATATAGATTCAGATGGAATAGAGTATTTGATGAATTATGTGAAGGAAAATGACAAAATTGAAAATTTGTTTATTCATGGTATATATATATATATATATATTTAATAATTGTTTAATAGATAATCCAATAGGTAATGCTGGATTTAAATTGTTATTAAGTAATTTAAACATGGTTAGATATCTACTTGTAATGGATTTAAGAAATATTTCAATTGATGATGAAAGTATGATATTATTAGCAAACAAAATAGATACAATTGAGTGTTATGACAGAATAAATCTTAATGGAAATAATATCAGAATGAATGGATTAAAATCAATATGTCCAAAATCATTAGAAAGAGATAAATATCCATTTATAGAAATGAAATGTTCATCATGGACAAATGAAGAATTGGAGTATTATTTTGATTATTGTATTAAAAAGAAAAGAATAGATAGTAGAAAATATGATTTTTCAAGTATATTTACTATATTTTTATGATGAAATAGATATGAATTTGACTGATTCTCATATTTCATTCATTAAACAAATAAACTATTGGAATCTTGATTTATCCAATAACAGAATCACTTCTAAAGGATTTAATGAATTAATGAATTCATTGACAAAAGATGCAGATAATATTGTAATTAATAATAATCCAATTGGTGATGAAGGAATAGAGATAATTTGTAAATATTTAGAAAAATTTGTTGACTATCGTTCATCATTAAATCTCTCAAGTATTTATATTAGTATATAAATTGTATAGATGTTGGAATAAATGAAAAAGGATTGAAAATATTAATAGAAAAATTGAAAGATTATAAACCATTAACAAAGATAGATATATCAGGAAATGAATTAGATGAAAGTAAAATGAATTTAATGAAAGAAAACAAAGAAGTATTTGATAATTTGGTTGAATTTTCTATAACAGTAAAAGAGAATGTAGATAAAACAGAATTAAAATCATTTTTAGGAACATTCTTTTCAATTGGAAGAATAAAATTAAGTGGAATTTTAGAAGAAGAAAAGAAAGAATTATCAAAAGAATTCTTGAATATTGATTAACTGTATTTCATTAGTGTTATTTTAATAAACTAATAAAAAAAGAGAATAATGGATAGAAAAATTACTTAATTAACAGATTCCATAAACAAACATGTTTATCATCTACTCCCATTGTTAGTAAAAGCTTTCCATTATTCGACATTATTGCTCCTTTTATAAATCCATTATGTGGTTGTTCAATTTTCATAACTTCTTCTCCATTTTCTATTTTATACATATATATATCACCTTCTGCTATTAATACTGCAATCTATTAGATTAATATAAAAATATAATCATACTTGTAATGTCTCACTTAATAGAGCAAATTGAACTGATAAATTATTATTGTAACTATATAATAAATGTGGTTCTCCTCCTTCATTATATCTTACACTAATTCCCCATATTTTCCAGGTATTATCTTTAGATACAGTTATTACTTTACTATTCAAATTACCAAATCCTAAAGCAGTTATTCCACTTTTATGTCCATTTAATGTCATTATTTGATTCAATTTTTTAAAAGTTCCTTCTCTGCTTCTATATCCTTCATATATTTTTACACCACTACAAAACGAAGCAGGAGCTAAGAATTGACCATTTTTACTACATACAATATCATATATCACATTTTGTTTAATATCTTCTTGACTTATCTTTTTACCACTATAATCCCATACTTTGATGATATTATCATTATCTAAACAATTTGTATATATTACCAAGTTATCTCCTGTTCCAGAGGTGAATATTCGAGGTATTGAACCGATATTGTTTGTTTTAAATGACTTATAAAGTGATGGTTTTTCTTCACTATTGAATGATGGAATATTGTAGAAATTAATATCATGTGAATTTCTAAAGTTATTATCTATTATTAATATTAATAATATAATTATCACTATGTATATAGATTATACCAAATACTGATCATCTTCGCTAAAACACATTGCTGATGCATAATCATACTCACAATTTATTCTAAATACTTTTGTGTTTTTGTAGTTAATGATGCTCCATCATATATTCTCGCTGTATTATCTAATGATGCTGTACCAATCATTTTGGCTATGAACGATTGTATGCTTAATATTATATACATTTATTGCTTATAGCTATGCATGTTACATAATTCTGATGGTTCTTTAAGATAGTAACCAACTGTGGGTGAGATGGAGTTGAACCTTTCAGTTTCACTTGAACAGATTGTGTCACCTAATACACTAAATAAAACTTAATATACATTCTGTTTTTTAATCGGCTTCTTCGGCTTAGATTTCTTCTTTGAGGTATTTACATCACCATTCTCTTCAGCAGGCTTTTCTTTCGGTTCTTCATGTTTCTGAAAATAGAAAAATGCAAAAATTGCACCACCTATAAATAAAGCTATCAAGATTTCGACCATCATTGTAAAGACAATTTAGTACGTGTATTAATTTGTATTTATCATTTATTCTTTTTATGAATAGGTATTGATAATTTTATTATATTAACATAGCACTGATTTTATATTTGTAGGAGTAGGAGTAGTTGGTTTGATTGTTATACTTGTAGCTGTTTATTTCATTGGTCAAGCTTCAAAACCAAACCCAAAACCTAATGTATGTTTAAATTATAATTATATTGTGAATAATAGAATGAAAGAAATGATAATAATAGGGAAAATAGAAATAATGTAGTTAATAATCCAAATAATGGCAATGAGCTACGAAGAAGACATCCTGAACAAAATAATGAAGCATCAGATGATGATGGTGATGGTGATGATAATTTAGATGATGATAATGACAGATATGATGATGAATATATAAAATGTCTAAGAAATAAAAAAGGAAAAGAAGCAAAAAGACTATTAAATAAAGCATTAAAAAAGAAAGAAAAGGCAGAGAGGTTATTATCAGAAAGAAATCAAAGAGAATCAGTAGTAGATAAACATCAAGAAGCTGAAAATGCCTATTTAACAAGATTAAGAGAAAAAGAAAAGAGAGAAGAAGAAGAAGAGCAAAAGATGTTAGAAGAAGAGAAGAAAAGGCAAGAAAAAGAAGAAGAGGAATATAATCAATGGAAAGGAATGTTTGAAGTAGAAAAAGAAGGAACAGTAGAAGATGAAATGGCCAATAATGAGAATTTAATTCAAGAATTTATTAATTATATTAAAGATAAAAAGATTGTACAAATAGAAGATTTAGCAATGAAATTCCATTTACATGTTGAAGAGGCAATTAATAGAGTGCAGAATTTAGAATCAATGGGAAGATTACAAGTTTTATTTGATGAAAGAGGAAAAATTATTTATCTTACCGATGAAGAATTGGATGCTGTTGCAAAGTATGTAAATGAGAAAGGAAGAGTGAGTATTAAAGAGTTATCAAGACAGAGTAATAAATTGATTAATCTTGATCAAACAAAAGATGATGATCAAATGGAAGATATTAATTTAGATGAAGGAGATAAAGAAGACGATAATGAAGTGAAAAACTGATTTTTCCTCTCTTTTTTCCTTTTATTACTAATGATTTTTGAATATTTATTTCTTTCCAAATATTTGTGTTTATTTGCTAATATAACAGGGAGAAAAACATTGTATTAAACCAGACAAAACATAATAAAATATACAACATTTAAGGGAAGAAAGTATTGGAAGATCTTCTTTTCCCTGGACTACCTATAGACTTTCTTTTACCAAAATTACTTGCTTTCTACCATAAACATAAAAATATTAAGAAATATATACAGCAGTCTTAGGTGTCATCATATTCATTGATGATCTTCTTATCATACTTGAAGGAGCTCTAGATGTCTTAGCAGTTCCATAATTACTTCTATGCACTGTTGAATTTGGTCTAGAAGTAATTGGATTCTTCTATTTTATATAAATAAATTCAATATATACGATTGTTCTTCTTGTTGGTGTATTTCCTAAAGAAGTATGATCTCTTACTCTAATAACATCACCAGTCTTTGTATCTTCAATAACAACATCAGGTTTGGGATTACCATATTCACCATCAACATAATTGCTCTTAAATAGGAATTGATAACGTCTAATTCCTGATCCTTTTTCTTCTTTAGTTGGTCGAAGTTCTTCTGGCAATAATGCAATCTAATAATAATATATATATATAATATATATTATACTGGATGTACAACTTCTTCTTTACCATACATATTAGGAAGTAGAAATGGGATTTCATTGGAAAAAGAACCAAATGATTCTGGTGTTATTCTATATTTAGATATGTAGTAAAATGATTAAATACAATATTTTATCATCTTTCTTACCAAGGAAATGACATAATTCTAATATTCTATAAACGATTTCTGCACTTACCTAAAATTATTATAAATATATTATATATTATATATTGTTAATATATACAATTCCAATAAGATTCATATCTTTAGGTATTTCTTGCTGACTATTCTTTATAAATGATTGTTTTAATTGTTCTAATGTCATATCTTCTTCTTTATTATCTAATAAAGCTCTTCTTAACTATAAATATTTATAAATAATATATAAATAAAATACAATTTTCATTTCTTCTTTACTTAAATTATTGCCAATTACACTTGGTCTAATTTCTAATCCATTTTTTGATATTCTAAATAACACAAAATGATAATAATAATAATACTTTCCAGTCATATCTAAATCAATTAAATTAAATAATCTAGTAATCTCCATATCCATTATTGGAGATAAAACATCTAGATGTTTCTTTACTCTTTCAAAAACTGTTATTAGCAAAGAATCACTAACATCTTTATCTACATCTTTCCATATTTTATCATGTTCATATAAACACCAATCTAAAGGATGATTATGTAGACTCATATAGAGTTCTTGAAGTGCGTTAAGTCTTTCAGAAGTTTCTGGAATGTTCTTGGGATTGAATGGACGAATTACAACCAGTGATTGAAGATAATCATACTTTTCCATAGCTAACTCGAAATTTACTAATTGTATTCCTTCATCTGTAACTTGTAAAAGTTTTATTTCACCTACATCATCTTCAAATAATAGACCCACTTCATCCCAACCTATAATAAAACTAATTAAACTAAATTATACCTGATATGTTCCTATTTGTTAAAGAATATAATGACTGTGATTGTGCTGCAGATACTCCGAATAGGATGTCTGGATTACATAAGTTTACATATTTATCTGAGTGATTTCTATTCTGAACTAAAACAATATCTCCTAAACTATAGTACAACTAAGAATACCACTTTTGGCTTGTCTAGTATCGATGTGGTTCACTTTATTAGCTCCTTGCCTTACTCCTGATGCATTTGTAGAATAAAACATTCCCATGATTACTTAAAGGATACACAAAATATTTGGTATAAAATTAAAATGATCAGAACTAGCTATATAAGAGAAAATTCGTAAAACTCAAATTTATTTTGAAACAGTTTTTTATTCACATCTAACCAATGTTGGTTGTATTGTTATTTTCATTTTGTAATTTGTCATGAATTCTGAGCAACAGCATTGGTATGAGCAAATTACTCCTTTAGAAAGTAATAAAACGGGAAGTAGTAAAGATATAACAGAAAAATCAGATTTGGTATGACTTGTATTTCAACTAATCATTTTAGGCTGATACATTCATTGAAAAAGATGTTGAAAAATTCAATAAAAGATCTACGTATATGTTTTGTATATTGTTTAGAAAAGAAAGTAGAGGAGATGAAAAATGGATGAAGGATTTAGCTGGAAAAGGTACATTGTCAGATAAAATAGCTGCACTAACTGTGCTAGTGCAAATGAACCCATTATGCACAATTGAAAATCTCAGAATATTGATTGCTATGACAAAAAAGAAAGGAAACAGAGAATCACAACTTTCAGCTGATGCATTGAAAGATCTATTTATTCATGATTTGTTGCCAAACAGAAAACTAAAATATTTTGATAATCAACCAATTTTAGATCCAGCCATGACAAGCAAACATCTCAAATATTGGAGATATGAGCACTATTTGAAATTGAACTATTTAGAGTTTTGTCAGTCATTAGAAAAGCTTGCAGCTAATTCATTACCTCAATTTAGAAGACATGCAATGGCAATCATCGAAGATTTATTAGCACATAAACCAGAACAAGATCAATTCTTATTGTCAATATTAGTCAATAAACTTGGTGATCCTGATGGAAAAGTATAATTAAAGTAATTATATGAATATTATAGACAGCATCCAAAAGCATCTTACTTATTAACATATCTATTAAAATCACATCGGTGAAATGAGAGATATTGTTTTTAAAGAAGTTGCTCAAATGATTTCAAGAAACACTGAATACACTTATATCAGACAAAAAACCAAAGAAAGACTTTAATATTCCTAATGATAATGATAATAATGGAATATATTATGGATTAACAACTTTAAATCAATTTCTTTTTTCTCAAGATACTTCTAAATTGGCTGAAGATATGGTGTTGTTTTATATATCATTATTTAAAGGTAATGATTCATTGAGAATAAATATTTATCAGCTATTTTGACTGGAATTAATCGAGCATTACCTTATACAGGAGTATATATAATATTGTTTAATATATATTTGATTAGAAAATTTTGTAAGGAATTTAGAAAACCAACTTGATAATTTGTTCAAAGTGATTCACAAATCAGGATTAAAACCATCACTTCAAGCTTTAAGTTTGGTTTATGAAATTGGTACAGTAAACGAAGTATAATGGATAGATTCTACAGAGCTTTATAAGTAAATTATATGAAGATGACATTAGAACTGCTTCAAAAGTTTCATTTTTCTTCAAAATACTATATAAATATAAAAAATGATACTCAAATTTATAGACAGTATTCATTCATTAAAAGATTATTACAAGTTTGTCTTCATATGAATCCACCTTTTATTTGTTGTTCATTATTCTTAGTATCAGAAGTAATAAAGAAGTCAGCCATATTTACAATATTCTATAACTCAACCATTCATTAAATCAGTTCCAACCATTGAAGAACCACCTGATATTAGATCTGATAAATATGATGCTTATAATAGAAATCCATTATATTGTTGTAGTCATTTGACATGTTTCTGGGAATTAGTTCCATTGTCAAAACATTATCATCCATCAGGTATTATTATTATTATTATTATTTAATAGTATTTAATAGTTCGTTTATTTGCTTCAACATTGTTAAAAGCTGATGAAAATGAAAGAATTCATGTTAAAAATGATCCATTGAATACTTATTCATTTTCTCAATTCTTAGATAAATTTGTATACAAGAAGCCAAGCCAAAGGATTTAGAACATGTGAAAGGCAAGCAACAACAATTGAACAGATATGAAAGCAGTATAATATTTATTAATTCTATGTTTATGCAAATAGTACCACTTAATTCACCACAATTTTGGAATAGAAAAGAAGAAAAGATTGCTCCAGATGATATGTTCTTTTATAAATATTTCAAAGCTAGAAGTGAATTAGTTAAACCAGTGAAAAAACAGAAATTATCTGAAGATGATTTCTTTGATGTATTTATAGTTTTGTTTATATATATATAATAGAGAGTTGTTGAAAGACAAATGATAAATGATCCAAAAGTTGATTTAGATGATGAAAACATTAATGATTTCCATATTAGTGATGATGATAATGATGATGAAGGATTAAATGAAGGATTTGATGATGAATTTGAAGATGAGATTGATGAAGATCAAATAAAAGAAATGGATGGATTTGATGCAAATGAACTTTTAGAGGAGAAAGAGAAGAAGATTTAGAAGAAGATGAATTAGATGATGAAGAGGAAGAAGAAAACCCAAATAATTCGAAGAAAGGAAAGAAATCTACATCTGTATTTGCTAGTGCTGATGAATTCCAAGAATTATTAGATAACTCAGGAAAGAAAGAGAGAAAAGGTAAAATGAAGAAATGGATTCAAAAACAAGATAATCTTCATGAAGATTTTAAACCAAGAAATAAAGCAGGGTAGAAAAAGACCACATGGATCAATAAAACACAAAGGAAATAAGAGAGAAAAACAACAAAGTAACAATTCATTCGTTCTTTTAAATAATCTTGTGTTTTTTGTTTAAATATCAAAATTTCATATAAATTTAAATGACAAGTAAATTTTTATATATTAATTTATAATTATAACATCAAAATGCAATTCTTTCAGACAACTGTCTAATTCT
>NGBS01000366.1:0-15298 GCA_002245135.1 Proteromonas lacertae
TCGTTCCCCATAAGAAAAAATTTTAAATCAATTAACAAAAAAATTAAAAAATAATACAATTAGGTCTTATAATGCTTTTATCTGTTATTGATTTTGGGCTTAAACTAGGAACTGATTAACAGGAGACAAGTCTTCTAAACCACTTAAACTGTTTACATTCGATTTTGTGACCGGTTTTACGTAATTTACCTCTTCTTTTACCTTAATTTCGTCATCTTTTATGTCAATTATCTCTTGTGGAGGTAAAAAATCCTCTTCTTCCTTCTTATGTAATGCTAAAATCTGTTCTAACATCATTCTTGTCTTCTTTTGACCTGCAATTCTGTGTTCTTTGTGTTTACTTAAGGCTTGAGCGAAGCTTGAAGCGGTTAGTTTTGGCGCGTTAAGAGGTACTTTTACTTGTTCAATGATTGGTCCATTAAAACAACCTGTCTTAAACTTTGATTCTATGTAATATTTGTACTCATCTTCGATGTATTTCAATATATATCTTATCTCTGAGTATGTAAGTCTTGATTTTTGATCCTGAAATTAAATGATATAATTTCGATTTTGTGGGAGCTCTGATTTTACCGTCTTTCTGAAGCTTCTGATGATTACTTGTTTGTCTAATTCTGTTAATTTGAATGGAACTGTTCTATGTTTAGGTTTTTATTATCTTCCATAAAATAAAAATAGTGTCAATATTACTAATATTACCAATATTGACATTATTATTTTTTTCAAAATGTTAGTCTCTAATCACCGTGTTATACTATTTAAATTCTGATATGGTAATGACTACAGGGACATTCGGAGTAGGGAATAGATACAAAAAGACCTTAGCCTTACCATCATTTGATCAAGATTATACTCATGTGTCGTTATTACACGCAGTGTACCCAATTCTTTCCCTACTATACAAGCAGAGACAAACGATACGTTTCAGTTCTTATTTACATGTGATTATAGATAAAGAAGATGGCGCAGCGCCAGAAAAACCCACAGTATGTGTATCAGTACAAATCCCTGAAGGTTTTTATGATGAGAATCAGATTATTAAGTTAATCAATGATGGAATACGTTCTATAAAATATATAGATTTCGAAATTCCTGATGATGATTTGTTTATAGTTAAGGATATAGCTATATACACCTGTAATAGAAGGTAATGGTGATTTATTTAAGCTAGATGATAAAGATGATGAACATACCAGACATTTAAAAATTGCAAGTAAAATGAATGCATTATATAGTTTAACAAAACCTATTTTTGGATTTCAAAAATAGAAATAGTAACAAAAGATTTAGCCTACAAGATATTAGGTATTCCAAATAATAACTATTGGTTATGTTATGATAAATTTGTTCCAGGACCTCAAGGAACAGAAAAAGCATTAAGCTGCATTTTCAGTAGATTTCCCATTTACTCAATTACCATATCGTCCATCTCTTATATGGGTTAGTGCGATATCCATTCGTTTAGATATTGTAAACATCATTCAAGATTCAAATGTGTTAGAAAATATACCAATAGCAAACCCTGAGTTACCATTCATTACATACCAGAACAATGACATTCTTAATACTAGCAAAATGTTCAATAATACTTATACTAATGGTACAAATTACTATTCAGATTACTCAACAAAATGGTTATGAACTCAATCTTGATAATATCGAGTTTAATTTAGATATTGTCTGTATTTAAAGTCTAATTTTTATTTTATTTTTATTTTGAGTTTCTGATGTCTCTAACTATCCCAAAAGAGCAAAAACACGGTGTAGACGTTCCAGCAATGATGGCCTTTTACCAGTATGTCAAGTTGACACCAATGGAAACAAAATCATTCTATCAACTTAAAGATAATACTTATTCAGATGAAATAAGGTTCGAATTAAGTGGTGAGAACATTATAAACCTTGCAAAGTCTTACATTCAATATGATATCGAAATTGAAACTCATCCACTTGCTGCAGCAAATGCATTTAAAAAAACTGATGGTAGTGGTGATGTAGCAGGTGATACTACTTTATATCCAAAATATATAAAAGGAATGAAAGAAGGATTTGGATTAGCAGCATTTCGTTTATGTAATAATACAGGAACAGATCTAGTTAAGCTTGATGACAATTATGAACACTATAGAGTGTTTATGGATGAATTAGTGAGAAAAAGATCTGACATTTTTTATCAATCAAATATTATGATGGAATTCAATTAAAATGGAATGATGAATACCATGATCATTTAATTCTTGATGAAAATGAATGGGAAATGGATAAAGAAGAAGCTACATTTGTTACAGCTACTGGAACAAAAGATAAATATCAACAGTATAAAAAGTCTAAAACTATTCATGTAAAGATGTTTTTAGGTAAATTTTACAATACATTTTTATCAATGAAAAGTGATGTATTCTTTGGAGAGAGAATGTATTTATGTTTCAATTTCCAACAAAGTCCTAAATTTGGACAAATTATGGGTTTTAATAATGATAAAGGCGCAGCTACAACAATAAACTGGCCTGCAGATGGAATAAGACCAGATTCAATTAAATTCAAGAACTTTTATTTCTATGCTTATTTGAATAAGGATACTCAATGTAATAACAATACAAGAAGTTACTGTTTATCTAAACCAATCCAGTTCAATGATGTAAAGTGTCATACATTAACAGTAAATCAAGGTGGATCTGGACAATTTAACTATTCCTTTACATTGAACAGTTCAAATGGACCATTCTTACGTTACATTATCTATAGACCATGGATCGAAGGAACTCAAACAGCACACGATGTATGAGTGGTGCACAGCAGAAAATAGATATGCAGTAATTCCTGAAAATGCACAATTCAGATGGATGATTAACGATTTCGTGTATCAACCAGACTATTCATTAATGCAGTATTATGATAGTTACATGACTGTACAAGATTATTTCAAAGATTCATGGTTTGATATATTCAAAAGACATATTCCTTTTGAAAAGAAGTTCTTTGAAATTTTGAATTTTGGATCTAAAGACTTGGATAATATCAAGAATCAATCAGGAAGACCATTAGCTAGTGACTTAAAGATCACTTTTGAGTTGTCTACTCCTGGTACAAATGATTTCACTAACTTTAATATCACTCATCGTTTCTATATAGTTACAGGAAGAATGTGTACAATCAATGGAAGTGGAATTGTAAGTGTTATTTAAACTAACTAATAACTAACATAATGGTTATATTCTTTATATAATTGTTTTTTTTTTTCTTTAAATGAGTAAAATAAAACTAGAGAAATGTAATGACGTTGTCATAACGCCAGTAGAATCAGTAGTCAAAGGTAATAAAAAGAGATCAAGAGATACTGTTTTAGGCTATGATTATTTTGAAGAGCCTTTCTGCAACATATTTATATTAGCTAAGAAGAACAGTGGAAAGACAACGCTTATATTTAACATGATACAACACTTGTTAAAGAAGAATTATGATCAAACTGTATATTTCTTTGTAGGAACAATTTCAAAGGATATTATTTATGAAAAGATCACTGATATGCTGAAGTACAATTTAATAGAGTACCATTGTTACGATTCAATAGTAAATGAAGATAAAGTGAATGTATTAGATGCAGTATTGAATAATATCACAGATGTTGATAAAGACAATTATAGCTATCCTGAAAATATCTTTATATTCGATGATATATCATTCGATTTATCAAATAAGACCGTTTCAAAACTACTCAAATCAAACCGTCATTACAAGTCAAAAGTAATTATATCAAGTCAATATGTTACAGATTTAACACCATCTGTTCGTCTACAATTAGATTATTGCTTAGTATTTAGAAATCTAAGTTTAGCTAATCTACACAGTGTTCATAATAGTTTAGATTTATGGGTAGATTTCAGTAAGTTTAGAGAATATTACAAGTATGCAACCAATTACAGTAATCATTCATTCCTCTACATCGATTTGTGCAATCATGAATTTCGTGTAAACTTTAATATGAAAATTAAAAACGATAGTAATGGTTATAAAAGTGATAATGAAAATACCAGCATTAGTTCCTCCTCCTCTTCTTCTTCTTCCTCTGATTCGTCCGATACTGATGATGATTCAGAATAATCCTCATAATGCTAGTAACTTAATTTTTATCATTCTTTTATTATATTTTATGTTTGGTGGTCCCTTAAAAAAACAAGCTGTTTCAATAGACACAGGTGCTATAACTAAGTCTATTACAACGATAACAAACAATTTAGGTAAGAAAACTGATGATGATAAGACAATTAGAAAAATGTTGAAAGATATTGATGTAACAACTAACAATAATGCAGAGTCAGTTAAGAGTGTTGTTGATGTTATTGGTAAAACAAAATTAGATCAATATGAAGATAGCATGTATGATTTGTTAAGAATTATCGATGAAAAAATATCAAACGATCCAACAGCTGGTGGAATTAGTGATATAGGAACATATTTAGGTGATCCATATACTCTCAATGACTCTGTATGGAATTTTACACAGAAATTGTATGATGCACATAAAGGAGATGATGAGAATAGATTAATAAAGAGAATAGATGATAGATTATACATGTATTTAAATGGTGAACTTACTTCCTTAACAAAATACATTTATGCAAGATTTGAAGCTTATGAGCAATACTTGAAAATAGATATATTAAATTATTATAAGATGAACACTACCTATGTAACTCCTATGTTTTCAATTTCAACAAATACTGAGAGTCCTGTAATGACAACTTTTATTCAAAAGTTATTTGATAATTTAGATATTAGTAGTGAACCGAATCCAGATAAAGATAATCAAGTATTCAGTGTTGATTTAGTATTTCAAACAGACAGTGGTAAATTTCAGACGTTAGAACTATTTCAATATCCTAATGGTGATACAAATTGTATTATTTTAGCATACAAAGGAAGTATTCCTAAAGAATTTGAAACTAATTGTATGTTAGTGCCTCAATCAATTATATTACCCTATAAAAAAAGAGTAGCTGGATTTTAATTCAATATAATTTTAATTAATCTTCTTTGTTTCATTTTTTTGTTGTTGTTGTTTACTTGGGTTGTTGTTGTTGTTGAGCAATTTGAGAACTTGAAACAAATGGATTATAACCAGTGCTATTGTTAGTGTATGGTATTGTTGGTGGCTGAAATGCCATTGTGACTGATTGATTAACTACTGGTTGTTGTTGTTGTTGTTGTTGTTGTTGTACATCTGTAGATGGTACTGGAATATCCTCAACTGGTGCAAAACTTGAATATATTTCAAATTTAGGTAAAACAGTATAATAAGGAGTATTGTTCTGCATTGATGATAAAACCATACACTGTCTAATTCTAACTTCAAAATCACAATACTTCAATAAGTGAGAAGTTGGATCACTGATAATGTTGTTCCATGCAGTACATTTCAGTTGATTGTTATCATTATCTAATGGAATTACTAAATTTAATCCAAATTGCTGATAGGAATTCTTCATTTTAATATCTTCTGTAAATTTAATTGTTGATTCGACACAAACATTTTTTATAGTCTCCTTTACTTGAGCATTGAAATCCATAATCGGCTGACGATTAAATAGTAAATATCTAGCAGGAGTGAAAGTAATGTAATGACATTTGCCAGACTTAGCTAATTCTGCTCTAAGCATATACCCTCTAAACTTGACGTACATGTTATCTGAAGGATTGAAAGTGATGAAATTGACTCCGTTTTCTATTTTTGATGACATGATTATTATGATTATTAGATATCCAATAAAATGTTAGAATTAAGATTTTATATCCGTTTCATGCATTTTATGGTTTGAAGCTCGAAGCGCGAATATGCTAATTAGCGGTTTTTTAATAGAATATTTTCATAACCCTTCTTCAGCATAAATGGATTCAGATAGTATATTTGTAATAGAGCAGAGAGCTAAGAAACCAGTATATTTATTTGTTAAAGAAATCAATGTGCTTAGAGCATTTATTGAAACTATCCTAGGTTTAATTAAGACTGCAGCTCAAAACTATATCATATGTAAGAATGAAGACATTACCAAATTTAATAGTGTATCTCAATTATTGTTAGGACATATTAATAAGTATGCTAATAAGATGAGAAAGCCAGTTCCAGACACAATAGTAGTTGAAGCTCAGAATCTATTCGATTGGTTTGTAAAATTGGTTAAACAATATGCAGTAAACTTAGAGATGCCTCCTCCTAAGTATCATATTAACGAGTATGGTTCAGTTATCAAAGTGTTGTTGGAAGAATTAGATCTTTACACAAAAATCAAAGAAACCAAATAATTAATTAAAAGCATTTACATATACTATATTAACTAAAGAACTATAGAAATTGAAACATGTTTTTTCAAATTGGGTAAATAAGTAAACTTTGAAATACAATTTCTGATTAGCTTCCAAGTGCCAGTTATCTCTAAAATACTGATTGTACATAATGAGTAATCTTCTTATTGCACCTACTATTGTACTATAAGGAACTGATTGATTTTCTGTAAGATCTATAATTAAATCTATTTCTTTACATAATGAATCTACTTGATTTGCTGTTAAACTATTCAATGTTCTAAGACTTGGTTTGAATTTCGATAAAGATAACTTAAATAATTCCAATGTGTATTGTATTTCTTCAATACTAGCAATTACTCTTGGACCTTCAATACCTATTGGTAATCTACTCTCTGCATGACTTTCTAAAACATCTATAGGATCTTCATTTGAAGGAGCAGGTCTTTTATTTTCTGGATCGTCTCTAATTATAAGTATAGGTGATCTAGCTGGAGGTGCAGGAGGTGGAGGTAAAGGTAATGGTATAGATTCTGTTTTTATGGGTATATTACTCATAAACAATAAGTAAAAAATAAAAAAAGAATTAATTAATTAGCTCAAGAATCACTTAACACTTCTTCCTCTTGATTATCAAAGGAATTGCTTCCGTTGGCTTGTTTGTTAGGCTTGATTAAATGCTTTCTTTTTTTAGGGTTTAAACTGTCTAATGAATCTGATATAGCAGTCATAATCTTTCTTTTAGTTGTACATATCTCTGAGCTAGCATTCTGATTCAAAATGTCTTCTAAGTCTTCGTCATTTTCCCAATCACTTAAATCTGTTTCGTCTTCTTCCATAGTGTAGTCCTCATCGTCATCATCACTATCTACAACAAAACCTTTCAAGTTTCCTTCACTATCGGCATCAGAAGCATTAGCATCATCTTCTTCCTCATCCTCACTATCTGTACACTCTGCTTCTCCATATAAATAATTGTAGACGTCTTCTAACTCTCTCTTTCTCTTTTTGGCAGATCTTTCTTTATCATCTCGTTTTTGCTCCTCTTTTTGCTCCTTCTCAGCATCGCTAACATCATCGTCTATAATCTGAAGAATGTGAATTGTTTTTGAGTTGCTCATAGCACAAAACAAAATTTAAAATAATAAAACGAATATATTTTTAATAATTATGTTAAGCATTCATAAGACCAATGTTATTATAAGCATATGGATTATAAGCAGGTTTAGCATTATTATTGTTATCTGTTTGAGGTGTAGGAGGTGGTGGTGGTGGTGGTGGTTGCTGAACTACTTGAGGTTGCTGAACTGGTTGTGGATCTGGTTCATTTGCTACTTGATTTACAATTCTAACTATTTCATTGATTGCTTCTTGGAATGAAAAACCATTGATACTGTTAAGCATAGATTTAGCTTCTGGCGGTAACTTATTCAATGTAGAATATAATTCTTGATCAGCTTGGGTCTCTTGTTCTGTCTGAGAAGGCTGCTGTTTATATATAGGATGCTGAGCATCTAACTGTGTAGTTATACCACCTGAAAAAGTTCTTTGAGGAATAGGTCCGTCTGACATAATTTTTTATTTTTATGGTCAATGTAATGTCAATAATGTCAATATAGTAATTATTTGTAATATTATTATGCCTAAGAAAAGTAAAAAGAAATATCGCAAGTGTGTTGTAGGAAAAGGTTTCTGGGGAGATTTAAATAAAGGACTTAAAGAAACTAAAGCAATATCAACTGGTTTAAGTATGATTCCAGGATGGGCTGGTAAACTTACTGGTGGTATTGCCAAGTTATTAGGTTATGGTCGTAGAAGACATAGAAAGAGTAGAAGAGGTGGTATGATGAATCCAAAATATGATTTAGTGGGTGGACCAAAATCACTCGAACCATACTTGAAATGGAAAGCAAGTCATAGTGGTAGTGGTCTTTCAATAGCTAGAAAAACATTGGATTAAAGGACCTGGTGGAATTTATAAAGGAAATAAAGGTTCAGGAAGACGTCGTCATAGAAAAAGCAGTCATAGTGGTAATAATGCACTTAATCGTTATCCTGATAATAAGATAAGAGTACTTTAGTACTTTAATTTTTTGTTTTTTATTCTTTGTTTTTTATTGGTTTTTAATATATTATCATAATGGTTTTAGGTGGTAGAAGACATAGAAGACATCGAAGAAGACACCAAGGTGGTTCGTTAAAATCATTGTGGGGAAAAGTTAAACATTGGGGAAAGAAAGCTTACGATTGGTCTAGAGAACACAAAATAGGTTCAAAGATCGCAAGAGAGTTTGGTAAAGATAATATCGCAGATGCATTAGAAAAGGTGGGATTCGGTAGACGTAGAAGAAGACATGGAAGAAGAGGAGGAGCTAGAATGCCATTCAATGGAGGCGGTAGTAATCAACAAGCGTTACTAAATGCATACTTAAAAACAAAAGTTGCACGTATGTAATTTACCTTAACAAAATGACATAATTACATAAATATTATTATTATTATTAAATTTTGTGTTTTTTTGGCGGGCTTTTAAAATTTGCATAGAAATAAATGAGTGAATCAGAATCTAATGATTATTCCAGTGATACAAGTTCAGTCACATCAACTGAGAGTGAGTTAGAAGACAAACTTCCTGAAATGAAATCAACTTCAAGAATCGATCCTAGTGAACCAAGTGAAGAGATGATTAAACAGTTCTTAATGAAGAGTTCACCAAAGAAAGTATATAAGATGCTCACAAGTGAAGATGACGATGATAGTGATAGAAAACACAGCAAGCGTAAGAGACATCGTTCAAGATCACCTACTACAAAGAGAAGATCAAAGAAAGACAAAGATGCTTTAGATGAACCAGTAAAAGGTAAAGGTAAACGGAGATCTAAAGATAGTGGGGATACATTACCACCACCAAGCAGAATGACTAAAGCAGAATTACAGATTGCTTTAAAAGAAGAAAGAGATAAGAATGCTAGACTAATGAAGAAATTAGAGAAAGGATCTAATCCAATAAAGAAAGAACGTAAACCAAAAGATGCTAGTAAAGAAGATGAGCCAGAAGAAGATGAATCAAAACCATTAGGTAATGATATTATGGGAAGACCAATACAAGGCGAGCCTATCGAGCCTATTTATGTTAAGTAATAATTATCATAATAACTATACACTTCATATTTTGTTTGTTTTATAATGGTTACAAAAACTCAGTTAAAAAAGCTCTTAGAGAAGCGGATTAAAGGTGTATCTAAAAAGAAAAGAAGAAAGCATAGCTTTAATGGTCATAACAAATATTATCAATCACTTTACAGCAAATTCTATAATGACACTACCAATGATGTTCTAAGTAAAAGAATAGGATCTAGAAACACTGAATTGGATGAAATAAAACAATATATAGGTAAATTAAACGAACAAAAAGCAAGTTCAATAAATAAAGATGAATTTGATGAAAAAATAATGGATCTCACTTCTCAACAAAAACTATTAGAGAGACAGAATGCAGTAGATCAACAACTAGCTAGTTCTCTTAGATTAGGTAATAGTATGGCAAATCCAATTGCAAGAAGTTATAGAGAACTTGATGATCAACACTTATTTGGTTCTGCTATCTATGCTAATTCAAATAGACCTGATTATAATGCTATGGCAAGACAACAATCTGAAGCAAAAATGAAGATGGCACAAATTATGAGTGATCCTGTTAACCAGATAAAGATGCAGATGCAAATGGTATAATATTAACATTCTAATATATTATCTTTAGTAGAGAAATAAAGCACTGAGACGTAATTTAATGAAACAAAAAATAGATCCTAAAAAAGTTGTTAAAGATGATTATAATGATGATTTCCCATCTCTAGATGAATTATTCGGTGATGAAGATCCAAATGAAGATGATGCTAAAATGGAAGAAGAAGAAGAAGAGCCTGCTTTACCTTCAGTTGATGCAGCAGTTACTGATGATTATAAAGAGAGAAGAAAGAAGAAAAGAAAAAGAGAACATAATAAAAAATATTATTTCAGAGACTATTTGTTAAGTCTACCAGTTATGAAGCATTTTAAGATTTATGATATAAAAGAAAAAGGTGGATTTGTACGTGTAGAAGATGAAACAGGTACAGTGGATTGGTCACAAATTGGAAAGGAAGATATGAATACTCAAAATGAAAGAAGAAAGAAACTAGAATGGTACATGAACTTTGATCAACTAGAACAGTATTTAAAACAAGGAAGTGATGTAGAAGAATATATTTATGATATAATGACCAATTTAGAGTCATATAAATTTGCTGAATATATTTAAAATTCTTAATAATCATCATAACAACTATAACGGATCTATTTTTAGTTTTGATATTTTTGTTTTGTTTTTCTTAAATAATGACTGCTCCAACAAAGCGTAAACATAAAGAAAAAGAATCAGAGGACTTTGGCAATCCATCCATCTATCACAATGCATTAAAAAGAAAGTTGAAGAAAATGATTTATGACAGAGCTTCCTCAAATAAGAAGATCAGATTAGATTTAAGCCATATGGCTAATCCAACAAGAGCAGTAGACAAAGGAAATGCTACAAATGAATTAGAGATTTACGATCCTTATACAAGTCACCTTATCAAAACATTTGGTAGTGACTACGATGTAACATTCGATGATAATAGATAGTAGTAGTAGTATGAAAGACAAACCAATGAATCCAAACATCAATGCTACTAAGAACAATTACATGACTGATGAAATGAAGTATAAATTATATATGAGTGGTATTACTGACCAATTCGGTAGGTATTATAAGAATATTGGTCAGTTTAATAAGCCATATTCTAATTACTACGGTGATCCTACAAACTTAACCAATATTTATCAAAATCCTTTTGGTCCTCCTAATCCATATCAACAACAACAACAACAAACAGGATTATATCAAGATCCAACATACAGGCCAATGGATTACAAATCAGTACAACAATCCATCTCTGTACAATACTCAGTCCTATGTAAACAGTCAGAGATGGAATAATAATAATGGATTGGATAGTCACTATGAATTAAAACAACAAATACAAGTAAAAGATGCTGCTTTAGAAGATGCAAAGAAAACAATTGAAAAAATGACTGAAGAAAAACAAAAGTCTGTATGGAGACATATTGATGATCTGTTTAAAGGAAGTACTGCATGGGACTGGTTGAAATGGGGTGTTAAGTTTTGTATGTGTACTATAGTATTAGGTGGTATTGATATAGCATTTAAATTTGTATTTCCAAATGCTTTAGGTGATTGTTTAGCAGGTATATTTAATCATGCTGTTAGAACAACTGATTATTGTTCAAAATTTTTTGGTATATCCAGACAAAGTGTATTTAGTGCTTCATTAGTAGGATCATGGTTACCTAGCACATTTGAATTCATTAAAGCAGGATGGAGTAGCGGTGTGACTGGTTTATTCAATTTTGCCTATGACAAAGTTACAAGACTTTTGGAATTATACAAAGAACTTATTTAGCAATGTCTTTGAATCGCTCAAGAACTTCTGGAACTCCTGGGGCACGGCGGGAGCTTCATGTCCTACATATGATATACCTAGAATAGCTCCCCACCTCCAAGTACTTCAGATGCTACAGGTACATCAAGCGGGGCAGGAAAGAAGCATGTAAGCTTTGATCTTAAATATGGGGGGAGCTCTGAAGCTAATGCTGTTTATAACGCAAATATGGATGGAACAAATCCACCCACGGCGATTGCCGTGGGTGGATACGTCCATCCATATTTTCTTCAAGAGTCTGTCTCAACAGCCACCTAGAGATATGGGTTATACATGGAGACATTTAGGTAGAGGTTTAGATTCTATAATGGGTAAAGGTAAATTGGACAAGTATAGAAGACACAAACATAAACACAGGTTATTAAAGAAGCTCCCACGGAGGCATCTCTCTCATTATAAAAGATTATTAAAAAAGGGAGGTAGTATTAGTAATAATAATAATATAATCAACCAGGTGGTGGAGCAACAAGAATTCCAGTAGGTACATTACATCCACCAAGACCAACACCTATTCCAGCAACTTTTGAATATCTTAAACCAACATATAAAGTAGGTTATGATGTACATCAGAATTTAGTATTTCCAAATCCACGTTTACAAGTATGGGATGAATTAACAGGTAACTATATAAATAAAGATTTACTACAGCCATCTCAAATCCCTGACTATATCAGAGCAAAATTACCAACAGGACCTGTTGGACCAGATTATGATTGGAAATTGAATGAAATTTTACCTCAATTAAATGATCAAGGTAGGAGAGAATTGGGTGAAATAATAGGAAACAATTATGCAAGTCAACAGCCTTTAATTAATCCAAGATATGTTTATGGTGATTTAGCAACTAGAGATGTTAATAGTAATAGAGGATATTTTGGAAGACAAGCTGAAGATCTTATGGTGATGGGAAGACCAGCTGTTGATATAGATGCTTCAAATCCTCGTGCAAGTTTTAAATATTTGGGTAAAGATTCATTTATAGATAGTGCAAAAGATTTTAAGGCATATGATAATGGTATATTAAGAGTAACAGATCCATTAGCTGAATTCAATCCAGAATTAGCAAAGTTAAGTACAGATGATATAGAAAAGATAATTAAACCAGGTTTAATGGAAAGATATCACACATGGGATCCCTTAAATGTTTATGACTATGATGATGCATATATAGATAAGATGAAGCTTCAAATGAATTTGTTGGTAAATGATCGTAATGATGCATTAATTAAAATGAATCAAGCAATACAGAGAGGTGATGAACAAAGTGCTAAATATTATCAACAATATTTTAGTCAATTAAACAGTAGAATAAAAGAAGATAAAGATATCATTAGAAGAGCAAGATTGTATGAAATGGGTAAAAGGAATTCAGATGTTGCAAAAAGATGGAGACAGCACAAATTCCTGAAGATATGTTACCAAAAGATCCAAACACTATAGTCGATGAAAGCGAAGTAAGAACAAACAACATGATTGATTCACAAAATACTAAAGAATGGACTAATGATGAATTCAATAAAACAGTTTTAAGTCATCCTGTACCTAAAGAATGGCAAAATGGTGACTTGAATAAAAGACTTCAGATAAGTATGAATTGTTCAAACAGGCATGCAGTCAATGGAAACAATTTGAAGGAAGTCAACTACAGGAAACGACTTAATAAGATGACTGAAGTGATTTTTATGGTTTCGCGAGTAACTTATTATCCTGCGTGAAGAATATTTTTAGAATTTTCCCTATCTTATTTTATACATTCACTGGATATTTGCATGGTGGTGTCACTGCAGACATGAAAGAAGTTGATGTTGCAATGAAGTACTGTAATACAATTATCATTACATGTATAGCATATTACTTATGGAGAAAGAATAAGTTAGGAAATTATGGGTTCATTACAGTGTTATGGTACTACATGTATGACTACTATGATATAATAAGAAAATTAAGTGGCAATCGGTATACCAGATATTTATACTTTAATGGATAACAATTATGATAAAGTAAGTAAGTTGTTACCTGAATCACTTCAAAATTCGTGGTTACCTTTACAATTTTTATTCAACATTTACATCATTCTTCACGAACTCTCATCCTTATGTTAAAGTATTAGCAAATGCAGCACCACTATTCTTTAAATTTGCAAACTTTGATAAAATAAATACTAAAAATGGAATTACAGGACTCTTGGTGCATTACCAAAATCAGCTACAGATGTCAAAGGATGGATAACTTCTATAGGTACATATGGTACAATACTTAGTGCATTTGGTGCAGTAGCAGGTTTAATGGCTCCTTCAGGATTGTCACAATTCTTAGATAATGGTATCATACCAAAGAATGATGTAGTCAACAACACCTACAATGAGTCAAATTTTCATCCTAAAGGAATCAATTTACCTAATGGATTAACAAATTTTCAAGCTGGAACTATGAATGCAATACAATTAAGTGAGATTATGAGACTCATGAACCAGTACGGTTATGGTGGAAGAGGCAAAAAAGTACATTCGCGAAGGATACTTTTGACTAACATCAATGGTAAAGGAGCATTATCGAACTTCGACATTGAAGAAATTATTCAAAAAGAATTCAATGATTTTGATAAGAAGTTCAAAGGTTGTTTTTGTTGGATGAATTGATATTACCAATACCTAACAAAATGGATCAGTGGGGAATCATTATCAATACACTCACTACAAAAGCAAAACCAGACAGTGTAGGTCATTGGGTTGCTTTAGTAGTAGACAATGATAAGAAGATGTTCATGTACTATGATTCTTTCGGTGAGGATCCTCAGAAACTAGAATATTTCAAAGAATGTTTGAAAAAGTTCAAGAAATTTCATGAAAAACCATATCAGTTAAAAATCAATGCAGTTCAAAACCAGAATAGTAATACAAGTAATTGTGGTTTTTTCGCAATCAATTTTTTGAACGATATATTAAATAGAAAAGAACATTCAAGCAGGCTACAGATTTTAATACAGTGGTAGGTGAGAAAAGAGTAGCAATGATGAAAAAAGAGTTTGGAATAGTATAAAAATTAATTAATTATTATTATCTAATCTTTATTTGGGTTTTAAAATATTATTTAGTATAGGCATTACTCTTCTATTGCTTTTTCTAACTCTTCTTTAAGACACTGTGTAGCTAATCTCTTACTCTCTAAACGATTCATCAATTCAAGCACTTGTTCATCCAAACCTAAATTGTATGCTTCATTGAGCTTCTTACAAGTTACTATTATATTCCCTGCTTTCTTTAATGCGTTTTGGTACTCCAAACTACCATCATCTTTGTGATTGATATATGTGCTGCATAATTCGAACCACATGTCAAATGCTGCTTCTGCATTTTCTTTTAACATCATTTCCATTGTTATTTGATACCTATATAAACGAAAAATAAAGAAATACCGAATTTATTCGTTTCGCGATCTTTGGCATTTTCGTTACATTT
>NGBS01001158.1:0-13700 GCA_002245135.1 Proteromonas lacertae
AAATAAAACTAGAGAAATGTAATGACGTTGTCATAACGCCAGTAGAGATCAGTAGTCAAAGGTAATAAAAAGAGATCAAGAGATACTGTTTTAGGCTATGATTATTTTGAAGAGCCTTTCTGCAACATATTTATATTAGCTAAGAAGAACAGTGGAAAGACAACGCTTATATTTAACATGATACAACACTTGTTAAAGAAGAATTATGATCAAACTGTATATTTCTTTGTAGGAACAATTTCAAAGGATATTATTTATGAAAAGATCACTGATATGCTGAAGTACAATTTAATAGAATACCATTGTTACGATTCAATAGTAATGAAGATAAAGTGAATGTATTAGATGCAGTATTGAATAATATCACAGATGTTGATAAAGACAATTATAATTATCCTGAAAATATCTTTATATTCGATGATATATCATTCGATTTATCAAATAAGACCGTTTCAAAACTACTCAAATCAAACCGTCATTACAAGTCAAAAGTAATTATATCAAGTCAATATGTTACAGATTTAACACCATCTGTTCGTCTACAATTAGATTATTGCTTAGTATTTAGAAAATCTAAGTTTAGCTAATCTACACAGTGTTCATAATAGTTTAGATTTGTGGTAGATTTCAGTAAGTTTAGAGAATATTACAAGTATGCAACCAATTACAGTAATCATTCATTCCTCTACATCGATTTGTGCAATCATGAATTTCGTGTAAACTTTAATATGAAAATTAAAAACGATAGTAATGGTTATAAAAGTGATAATGAAAATACCAGCATTAGTTCCTCCTCCTCTTCTTCTTCTTCCTCTGATTCGTCCGATACTGATGATGATTCAGAATAATCCTCATAATGCTAGTAACTTAATTTTTATCATTCTTTTATTATATTTTATGTTTGGTGGTCCCTTAAAAAAACAAGCTGTTTCAATAGACACAGGTGCTATAACTAAGTCTATTACAACGATAACAAACAATTTAGTAAGAAAACTGATGATGATAAAGACAATTAGAAAAATGTTGAAAGATATTGATGTAACAACTAACAATAATGCAGAGTCAGTTAAGAGTGTGTTGATGTTATTGGTAAAACAAAATTAGATCAATATGAAGATAGCATGTATGATTTGTTAAGAATTATCGATGAAAAAATATCAAACGATCCAACAGCTGGTGGAATTAGTGATATAGGAACATATTTAGGTGATCCATATACTCTCAATGACTCTGTATGGAATTTTACACAGAAATTGTATGATGCACATAAAGGAGATGATGAGAATAGATTAATAAAGAGAATAGATGATAGATTATACATGTATTTAAATGGTGAACTTACTTCCTTAACAAAATACATTTATGCAAGATTTGAAGCTTATGAGCAATACTTGAAAATAGATATATTAAATTATTATAAGATGAACACTACCTATGTAACTCCTATGTTTTCAATTTCAACAAATACTGAGAGTCCTGTAATGACAACTTTTATTCAAAAGTTATTTGATAATTTAGATATTAGTAGTGAACCGAATCCAGATAAAGATAATCAAGTATTCAGTGTTGATTTAGTATTTCAAACAGACAGTGGTAAATTTCAGACGTTAGAACTATTTCAATATCCTAATGGTGATACAAATTGTATTATTTTAGCATACAAAGGAAGTATTCCTAAAGAATTTGAAACTAATTGTATGTTAGTGCCTCAATCAATTATATTACCCTATAAAAAAAGAGTAGCTGGATTTTAATTCAATATAATTTTAATTAATCTTCTTTGTTTAATTTTTTTGTTGTTGTTGTTTACTTGGGTGGTTGTTGTTGTTGAGCAATTTGAGAACTTGAAACAAATGGATTATAACCAGTGCTATTGTTAGTGTATGGTATTGTTGGTGGCTGAAATGCCATTGTGACTGATTGATTAACTACTGGTTGTTGTTGTTGTTGTTGTTGTTGTTGTTGTTGTTGTTGTTGTACATCTGTAGATGGTACTGGAATATCCTCAACTGGTGCAAAACTTGAATATATTTCAAATTTAGGTAAAACAGTATAATAAGGAGTATTGTTCTGCATTGATGATAAAACCATACACTGTCTAATTCTAACTTCAAAATCACAATACTTCAATAAGTGAGAAGTTGGATCACTGATAATGTTGTTCCATGCAGTACATTTCAGTTGATTGTTATCATTATCTAATGGAATTACTAAATTTAATCCAAATTGCTGATAGGAATTCTTCATTTTAATATCTTCTGTAAATTTAATTGTTGATTCGACACAAACATTTTTTATGGTCTCCTTTACTTGAGCATTGAAATCCATAATCGGCTGACGATTAAATAGTAAATATCTAGCAGGAGTGAAAGTAATGTAATGACATTTGCCAGACTTAGCTAATTCTGCTCTAAGCATATACCCTCTAAACTTGACGTACATGTTATCTGAAGGATTGAAAGTGATGAAATTGACTCCGTTTTCTATTTTTGATGACATGATTATTATGATTATTAGATATCCAATAAAATGTTAGAATTAAGATTTTATATTCGTTTCATGCATTTTATGGTTTGAAGCTCGAAGCGCGAATATGCTAATTAGCGGTTTTTTAATAGAATATTTTCATAACCCTTCTTCAACATAAATGGATTCAGATAGTATATTTGTAATAGAACAGAGAGCTAAAAAACCAGTATATTTATTTGTTAAAGAGATCAATGTGCTTAGAGCATTTATTGAAACTATCCTAGGTTTAATTCAGACTGCAGCTCAAAACTATATCATATGTAAGAATGAAGACATTACCAAATTTAATAGTGTATCTCAATTATTGTTAGGACATATTAATAAGTATGCTAATAAGATGAGAAAGCCAGTTCCAGACACAGTAGTAGTTGAAGCTCAGAATCTGTTCGATTGGTTTGTAAAATTGGTTAAACAATATGCTGTAAACTTACAGATGCCTCCTCCTAAGTATCATATTAACGAGTATGGTTCAGTTATCAAAGTGTTGTTGGAAGAATTAGATCTTTACACAAAAATCAAAGAAACCAAATAATTAATTAATTAAAAGCATTTACATATACTATATTAACTAAAGAACTATAGAAATTGAAACATGTTTTTTCAAATTGGGTAAATAAGTAAACTTTGAAATACAGTTTCTGATTAGCTTCCAAGTGCCAGTTATCTCTAAAATACTGATTGTACATAATGAGTAATCTTCTTATTGCACCTACTATTGTACTATAAGGAACTGATTGATTTTCTGTAAGATCTATAATTAAATCTATTTCTTTACATAATGAATCTACTTGATTTGCTGTTAAACTATTCAATGTTCTAAGACTTGGTTTGAATTTCGATAAAGATAACTTAAATAATTCCAATGTATATTGTATTTCTTCAATACTAGCAATTACTCTTGGACCTTCAATACCTATTGGTAATCTACTCTCTGCATGACTTTCTAAAACATCTATAGGATCTTCATTTGAAGGAGCAGGTCTTTTATTTTCTGGATCGTCTCTAATTATAAGTATTGGTGATCTAGCTGGAGGTGCAGGAGGTGGAGGTAAAGGTAATGGTATAGATTCTGTTTTTATGGGTATATTACTCATAAACAATAAGTAAAAATAAAAAAAGAGAATTAATTAATTAATTAGTTCAAGAATCACTTAACACTTCTTCCTCTTGATTATCAAAGGAATTGCTTCCGTTGGTTTGTTTGTTAGGCTTGATTAAATGCTTTCTTTTTTTAGGGTTTAAACTGTCTAATGAATCTGATATAGCAGTCATAATCTTTCTTTTAGTTGTACATATCTCTGAGCTAGCATTCTGATTCAAAATGTCTTCTAAGTCTTCGTCATTTTCCCAATCACTTAAATCTGTTTCGTCTTCTTCCATAGTGTAGTCCTCATCGTCATCATCACTATCTACAACAAAACCTTTCAAGTTTCCTTCACTATCGGCATCAGAAGCATTAGCATCATCTTCTTCCTCATCCTCACTATCTGTACACTCTGCTTCTCCATATAAATAATTGTAGACGTCTTCTAACTCTCTCTTTCTCTTTTTGGCAGATCTTTCTTTATCATCTCGTTTTTGCTCCTCTTTTTGCTCCTTCTCAGCATCGCTAACATCATCGTCTATAATCTGAAGAATGTGAATTGTTTTTGAGTTGCTCATAGCACAAAACAAAATTTAAAATAATAAAACGAATATATTTTTAATAATTATGTTAAGCATTCATAAGACCAATGTTATTATAAGCATATGGATTATAAGCAGGTTTAGCATTATTATTGTTATCTGTTTGAGGTGTAGGAGGTGGTGGTGGTGGTGGTGGTTGCTGAACTACTTGAGGTTGCTGAACTGGTTGTGGATCTGGTTCATTTGCTACTTGATTTACAATTCTAACTATTTCATTGATTGCTTCTTGGAATGAAAAACCATTGATACTGTTTAGCATAGATTTAGCTTCTGGCGGTAACTTATTCAATGTAGAATATAATTCTTGATCAGCTTGGGTCTCTTGTTCTGTCTGAGAAGGCTGCTGTTTATATATAGGATGTTGAGCATCTAACTGTGTAGTTATACCACCTGAAAAAGTTCTTTGAGGAATAGGTCCGTCTGACATAAATTTTTTATTTTTATGGTCAATGTAATGTCAATAATGTCAATATAGTAATTATTTGTAATATTATTATGCCTAAGAAAAGTAAAAAGAAATATCGCAAGTGTGTTGTAGGAAAAGGTTTCTGGGGAGATTTAAATAAAGGACTTAAAGAAACTAAAGCAATATCAACTGGTTTAAGTATGATTCCAGGATGGGCTGGTAAACTTACTGGCGGTATTGCCAAGTTATTAGGTTATGGTCGTAGAAGACATAGAAAGAGTAGAAGAGGCGGAAGGGCAAATCCAAAATATGATTTAGTGGGTGGACCAAAATCACTTGAACCATACTTGAAATGGAAAGCAAGTCATAGTGGCAGTGGTCTTTCAATAGCTGCAAAACATTGGATTAAAGGGCCTGGTGGAATTTATAAAGGAAACAAAGGTTCAGGAAGACGTCGTCATAGAAAAAGCAGTCATAGTGGTAATAATGCACTTAATCGTTATCCTGATAATAAGATAAGAGTACTTTAGTACTTTAATTTTTTGTTTTTTATTCTTTGTTTTTTATTGGTTTTTAATATATTATCATAATGGTTTTAGGTGGTAGAAGACATAGAAGACATCGAAGAAGACACCAAGGTGGTTCGTTAAAATCATTGTGGGGAAAAGTTAAACATTGGGGAAAGAAAGCTTACGATTGGTCTAGAGAACACAAGATAGGTTCAAAGATCGCAAGAGAGTTTGGTAAAGATAATATCGCAGATGCATTAGAAAAGGTGGGATTCGGTAGACGTAGAAGAAGACATGGAAGAAGAGGAGGAGCTAGAATGCCATTCAATGGAGGCGGTAGCAATCAACAAGCGTTACTAAATGCATACTTAAAAACAAAAGTTGCACGTATGTAATTTACCTTAACAAAATGACATAATTACATAAATATTATTATTATTATTAAATTTTGTGTTTTTTGGCGGGCTTTTAAAATTTGCATAGAAATAAATGAGTGAATCAGAATCTAATGATTATTCTAGTGATACAAGTTCAGTCACATCAACTGAGAGTGAGTTAGAAGACAAACTTCCTGAAATGAAATCAACTTCAAGAATCGATCCTAGTGAACCAAGTGAAGAGATGATTAAACAGTTCTTAATGAAGAGTTCACCAAAGAAAGTATATAAGATGCTTACAAGTGAAGATGACGATGATAGTGATAGAAAACATAGCAAACGTAAGAGACATCGTTCAAGATCACCTACTACAAAAAGAAGATCAAAGAAAGACAAAGATGCTTTAGATGAACCAGTAAAAGGTAAAGGTAAACGGAGATCTAAAGATGGTGGGGATACATTACCACCACCAAGCAGAATGACTAAAGCAGAATTACAGATTGCTTTAAAAGAAGAAAGAGATAAGAATGCTAGACTAATGAAGAAATTAGAGAAAGGATCTAATCCAATAAAGAAAGAACGTAAACCAAAAGATACTAGTAAAGAAGATGAGCCAGAAGAAGATGAATCAAAGCCATTAAGTAATGATATTATGGGAAGACCAATACAAGGCGAACCTATCGAGCCTATTTATGTTAAGTAATAATTATCATAATAACTATACACTTCATATTTTGTTTGTTTTATAATGGTTACAAAAACTCAGTTAAAAAAGCTCTTAGAGAAGCGGATTAAAGGTGTATCTAGAAAGAAAAGAAGAAAGCATAGTTTTAATGGTCATAACAAATATTATCAATCACTTTACAGCAAATTTTATAATGACACTACCAATGATGTTCTAAGTAAAAGAATAGGATCTAGAAACACTGAATTGGATGAAATAAAACAATATATAGGTAAATTAAACGAACAAAAAGCAAGTTCAAAAAATAAAGATGAATTTGATGAAAAAATAATGGATCTCACTTCTCAACAAAAACTATTAGAGAGACAGAATGCAGTAGATCAACAACTAGCTAGTTCTCTTAGATTAGGTAATAGCATGGCAAATCCAATTGCAAGAAGTTATAGAGAACTTGATGACCAACACTTATTTGGTTCTGCTATCTATGCTAATTCAAATAGATCCTGATTATAATGCTATGGCAAGACAACAATCTGAAGCAAAAATGAAGATGGCACAAATTATGAGTGATCCTGTTAATCAGATAAAGATGCAGATGCAAATGGTATAATATTAACATTCTAATATATTATCTTTAGTAGAGAAATAAAGCACTGAGACGTAATTTAATGAAACAAAAAATAGATCCTAAAAAAGTTGTTAAAGATGATAAAAAAGAAGAAGAAGAAGAAGAAGAAGAAGAAGAAGAAGAAGAAGAAGAGCCTGCTTTACCTTCAGTTGATGCAGCAGTTACTGATGAAGAAAAAGAACAAGATGAAAAAGTTAAAGAATTATGTAAAAAGAAAAAAACAGTAGGTGAAAATTATAATTACAATGGTTATAATTTTGTTTACTCTTTTGCTTATGCAGTAAAAGATCCAACAAACTCAGTAGATTGGTCTACTATCAAAACAGAAACAATAGAACAAAAAATAGCAAGAAGAAAGAAGTTAGTTTATTATTTACCAATATATTCCTCTTTCTACGGTGTAAAAAATGCAAATTCTTTTATGATACAACAAGTTAATCAATGGATGGATGCTATAGATAACGAAATGTATGAGAAAGCAATAGCAAAGAAATAATAATCATCATAACAACTATAACGGATCTATTTTTAGTTTTGATATTTTTTGTTTGTTTTTTTCTTAAATAATGACTGCTCCAACAAAACGTAAACATAAAGAAAAAGAGTCAGAGGACTTTGGCAATCCATCCATCTATCACAATGCATTAAAAAGAAAGTTGAAGAAAATGATTTATGATAGAGCTTCCTCAAATAAGAAGATCAGGTTAGATTTAAGCCATATGGCTAATCCAACAAGAGCAGTAGACAAAGGAAACGCTACAAATGAATTAGAGATTTACGATCCTTATACAAGTCACCTTATCAAAACATTTGGTAGTGACTACGATGTAACATTCGATGATAATAGTAATAGTAGTAGTAGTATGAAAGACAAACCAATGAATCCAAACATCAATGCTACTAAGAACAATTACATGACTGATGAAATGAAGTATAAATTGTACATGAGTGGTATTACTGACCAATTCGGTAGGTATTATAAGAATATTGGTCAGTTTAATAAGCCATATTCTAATTACTACGGTGATCCTTCAAACTTAACCAATATTTATCAAAATCCTTTTGGTCCTCCTAATCCATATCAACAACAACAACAAACAGGATTATATCAAGATCCAACTACAGGTCAATGGATTACAAATCAGTACAACAATCCATCTCTGTACAATACTCAGTCCTATGTAAACAGTCAGAGATGGAATAACAATGGATTGGATAGTCACTATGAATTAAAACAACAAATACAAGTAAAAGATGCTGCTTTAGAAGATGCAAAGAAAACAATTGAAAAAATGACTGAAGAAAAACAAAAGTCTGTATGGAGACATATTGATGATCTGTTTAAAGGAAGTACTGCATGGGACTGGTTGAAATGGGGTGTTAAGTTTTGTATGTGTACTATAGTATTAGGTGGTATTGATATAGCATTCAAATTTGTATTTCCAAATGCTTTAGGTGATTGTTTAGCAGGTATATTTAATCATGCTGTTAGAACAACTGATTATTGTTCAAAATTTTTTGGTATATCCAGACAAAGTGTATTTAGTGCTTCATTAGTAGGATCATGGTTACCTACAACATTTGAATTCATTAAAGCAGGATGGAGTAGCGGTGTGACTGGTTTATTCAATTTTGCTATGACAAAGTTACAAGACTTTTGGAATTATACAAAGAACTTATTTAGCAATGTCTTTGAATCGCTCAAGAACTTCTGGAACTCCTGGGGCACGGCCGGAGCTTCATGTCCTACATATGATATACCTAGAATAGCTCCCCCACCTCCAAGTACTTCAGATGCTACAGGTACATCAAGCGGGGCAGGAAAGAAGCATGTAAGCTTTGATCTTAAATATGGGGGGAGCTCTGAAGCTAATGCTGTTTATAACGCAAATATGGATGGAACAAATCCACCCACGGCGATTGCCGTGGGTGGATACGTCCATCCATATTTTCTTCAAGAGTCTTCTCAACAGCCACCTATAGATATGGGTTATACATGGAGACATTTAGGTAGAGGTTTAGATTCTATAATGGGTAAAGGTAAATTGGACAAGTATAGAAGACACAAACATAAACACAGGTTATTAAAGAAGCTCCCACGGAGGCATCTCTCTCATTATAAAAGATTATTAAAAAAGGGAGGTAGTATTAGTAATAATAATAATAATCAACCAGGTGGTGGTGGAGCAACAAGAATTCCAGTAGGTACATTACATCCACCAAGACCAACACCTATTCCAGCAACTTTTGAATATCTTAAACCAACATATAAAGTAGGTTATGATGTACATCAGAATTTAGTATTTCCAAATCCACGTTTACAAGTATGGGATGAATTAACAGGTAACTATATAAATAAAGATTTACTACAACCATCTCAAATCCCTGACTATATCAGAGCAAAATTACCAACAGGACCTGTTGGACCAGATTATGATTGGAAATTGGATGAAATTTTACCTCAATTAAATGATCAAGGTAGGAGAGAATTGGGTGAAATAATAGGAAACAATTATGCAAGTCAACAGCCTTTAATTAATCCAAGATATGTTTATGGTGATTTAGCAACTAGAGATGTTAATAGTAATAGAGGATATTTTGGAAGACAAGCTGAAGATCTTATGGTGATGGGAAGACCAGCTGTTGATATAGATGCTTCAAATCCTCGTGCAAGTTTTAAATATTTGGGTAAAGATTCATTTATAGATAGTGCAAAAGATTTTAAGGCATATGATAATGGTATATTAAGAGTAACAGATCCATTAGCTGAATTCAATCCAGAATTAGCAAAGTTAAGCACAGATGATATAGAAAAGATAATTAAACCAGGTTTAATGGAAAGATATCACACATGGGATCCCTTAAATGTTTATGACTATGATGATGCATATATAGATAAGATGAAGCTTCAAATGAATTTGTTGGTAAATGATCGTAATGATGCATTAATTAAAATGAATCAAGCAATACAGAGAGGTGATGAACAAAGTGCTAAATATTATCAACAATATTTTAGTCAATTAAACAGTAGAATAAAAGAAGATAAAGATATCATTAGAAGAGCAAGATTGTATGAAATGGGTAAAAGGAATTCAGATGTTGCAAAAAGAATGGAGATAGCACAAATTCCTGAAGATATGTTACCAAAAGATCCAAACACTATAGTCGATGAAAGCGAAGTAAGAACAAACAACATGATTGATTCACAAAATACTAAAGAATGGACTAATGATGAATTCAATAAAACAGTTTTAAGTCATCCTGTACCTAAAGAATGGCAAAATGGTGACTTGAATAAAAGACTTCAGATAAGTATGAAATTGTTCAAACAGGCATGCAGTCAATGGAAACAATTTGAAGGAAGTCAACTACAGGAAGCACTTAATAAGATGACTGAAGGTGATTTTTATGGTTTCGCGAGTAACTTATTATCCTGCGTGAAGAATATTTTTAGAATTTTCCCTATCTTATTTTATACATTCACTGGATATTTGCATGGTGGTGTCACTGCAGACATGAAAGAAGTTGATGTTGCAATGAAGTACTGTAATACAATTATCATTACATGTATAGCATATTACTTATGGAGAAAGAATAAGTTAGGAAATTATGGGTTCATTACAGTGTTATGGTACTACATGTATGACTACTATGATATAATAAGAAAATTAAGTGGCAATCGTATACCAGATATTTATACTTTAATGGATAACAATTATGATAAAGTAAGTAAGTTGTTACCTGAATCACTTCAAAATTCGTGGTTACCTTTGCAATTTTTATTCAATGCATTTACATCATTCTTCACGAACTCTCATCCTTATGTTAAAGTATTAGCAAATGCAGCACCACTATTCTTTAAATTTGCAAACTTTGATAAAATAAATACTAAAAATGGAATTACAGGACTCTTGGGTGCATTACCAAAATCAGCTACAGATGTCAAAGGATGGATAACTTCTATAGGTACATATGGTACAATACTTAGTGCATTTGGTGCAGTAGCAGGTTTAATGGCTCCTTCAGGATTGTCACAATTCTTAGATAATGGTATCATACCAAAGAATGATGTAGTCAACAACACCTACAATGAGTCAAATTTTCATCCTAAAGGAATCAATTTACCTAATGGATTAACAAATTTTCAAGCTGGAACTATGAATGCAATACAATTAAGTGAGATTATGAGACTCATGAACCAGTACGGTTATGGTGGAAGAGGCAAAAAAGTACATTCACGAAGGATACTTTTGACTAACATCAATGGTAAAGGAGCATTATCGAACTTCGACATTGAAGAAATTATTCAAAAAGAATTCAATGATTTTGATAAGAAGTTCAAAGGTTGTTTTTGCTGGGATGAATTGATATTACCAATACCTAACAAAATGGATCAGTGGGGAATCATTATCAATACACTCACTACAAAAGCAAAACCAGATAGTGTAGGTCATTGGGTTGCTTTAGTAGTAGACAATGATAAGAAGATGTTCATGTACTATGATTCTTTCGGTGAGGATCCTCAGAAACTAGAATATTTCAAAGAATGTTTGAAAAAGTTCAAGAAATTTCATGAAAAACCATATCAGTTAAAAATCAATGCAGTTCAAAACCAGAATAGTAATACAAGTAATTGTGGTTTTTTCGCAATCAATTTTTTGAACGATATATTAAATAGAAAAAGAACATTCAAGCAGGCTACAGATTTTAATACAGTGGTAGGTGAGAAAAGAGTAGCAATGATGAAAAAAGAGTTTGGAATAGTATAAAAATTAATTAATTATTATTATCTAATCTTTATGGGGTTTTAAAATATTATTTAGTATAGGCATTACTTCTTCTATTGCTTTTTCTAACTCTTCTTTAAGACACTGTGTAGCTAATCTCTTACTCTCTAAACGATTCATCAATTCAAGCACTTGTTCATCCAAACCTAAATTGTATGCTTCATTGAGCTTCTTACAAGTTACTATTATATTACCTGCTTTCTTTAATGCGTTTTGGTACTCCAAACTACCATCATCTTTGTGATTGATATATGTGCTGCATAATTCGAACCACATGTCAAATGCTGCTTCTGCATTTTCTTTTAACATCATTTCCATTGTTATTTGATACCTATATAAACGAAAAATAAAAGAAATACCGAATTTATTCGTTTCGCGATCTTTGGCATTTTCGTTACATTTCATTTTTTTTTTAAGAATTCATGAAGTATTGTTTTAGCCATGGTGACCAAACTATTTTTGGATTCGAGAAGTATAGTGACGAGTGTAGATGGAAGATATATATTCCAAAAGAAGCTAAAGATATAATATGGTTCTCATCATCATCAAATATCAAAGCACCTTTGGTAATAAATTATGGCCAGGCTGTAGAAGATAGATATTGTGCTGGCTGCCCTACAATTTCACCTATTCCCAACCATGGATTTTACGAGATCTTCATTCCATCAAGATACAAACCAATTATTGTATCTACAATTGATAAGGAGTTTTTATTACACAATGTGTTGTATCTTGCAAGAGGTCAAACAAAAACAGAGAAGAATCAAAAAGTAATTAATGCAAAGACAATTGTTGCTCCACCCAGAAAACAAGTTAATAGCTATGATGTTGCTTGGTTGTTAGAACAGCTTAAAATTAATTAATTAATTAATTACACAATTGTATTATCACCTTTTCTGATTCGAGGTCTTTCCAAAATATGTCTGAAATTTGTTTCAGGATCCCTTCTAGCTACTAATTGAAGTTCATAGTGCTTAAACCTATATCGAGACACATCTTCATCCCAATTTCCATTTGTATCTCCTAACATATAAGAGTATCTGTTCTTCTTTATAATACGATATATCTTATCTGACCAATAAGTGTTTTTATCCATAGGTCTTCTTCTCTCTTTAAATCGAACTAAATCTCCTACTTGAAAATGAACTTTTAATTTTGTTCATTATTAAAATTGTATTTGATTGATTCCATTAACATTCTGTTTGTAGTTTAGGACTATTGTATACTTCATTAGGTGTAAAATCTCTCAAAACTTGATAATGGTTTGTTGTTATAGTCATTCACAGCTTGCTGTACAATATCATTGAAACGTGCTAACCACTTTTGATCGATGATTTCTCTTCTATCCCGTCGATCAATATTAGCTTGAAACTCTGGTGCTTCTATTCCTAAGTCTATCAAGTGTTTATATAATAGTTTCTTTATTACACTTACAGATTTATCTAATATAGCTTCTATTCTATGTTCATTAGGTGCTTTTTGATAGAATGTTATTCCTTCCTTATCACAGAACTCTTTAACTACACTAAAAGCCACTTTCTAAATCAGCTAAAATACTTACAACACGTCTTTTTGATACTATTTCAGAACCATCTTCATTTGTTTTAAAATACCATGCATTAAAAGCTCTCATTATATCTACAGCTTTATTGCTTGACATTGGTATCACCCATACTTTTCTAGAGTTTATTTCTATTATATATAAATGATATAATTGAGGTAAGAAAAAGACAATATCTAATTGAAAATAGCCTGGTTTCTTAACAGTTGCAAAAGGTAAATCTTTATTGTATTTGAAATCAACTACTTGACGACCTGGTTTACGTCTAAGATACTCTCTAACAACATCATAAGGAGGTGGAACTTCATTCTTCCAATAGCTTCTTGAGTTAATTTAATAAACTGTTTTTCACTTAAATAATAATACTGTTCATAAAGTCTATCTAAATATTCTCTATACTGCTCGATTTGTCTTGACATTTCATCATCATCATACGATCCGCTCTTGTAAAATTCTGTAATGGCGGTGGTGCATTGTTAAAATTGCTCGTAAGGTTTGATTGGTTTGTTTGATCAACAAACTTATATCCTGG
>NGBS01000606.1:0-107395 GCA_002245135.1 Proteromonas lacertae
TAATATATTCAGCAGTTAAAACATTATAACTTTTAGATGTTTCATCTATTCTATCATAATAATCACCTGTTATTACAAGATTAAACAACTATTCACATTATATTATAATGTATAGTATATATATATCATATATACTTGTTCTTTTGATAATTCATAACATGTTACTTCAATTGTCAATTCTACTCTATCACCCTTTATAAAGTCTGGAGGAATTGTTATTACTTCAACGTTATTGTAACGATCTGGATACACTAAACCATTTGGATATATTATTGTGTCGTTTATTTCCACTGTTAAATCCAAGTCATTCATACAAAGCTTCTTGAAGTCTTCTTCACTGGTGGATCATTCCACACTAATGTCACTTTGAACTTTTGCTTTGGATTATAATATACAGTTTTAGTGTATTTATCTCTTTTAGTATAGAATCTATTATTATCTTTTATCAATTCTAATCGAAAGTGAGGATTATCTGCAAAATACAAAACCTTATCTAAAGAAGCAATTCCAAATCCTTGTTTATGATTTGGCCATTCTTTGAATGTAACTTTTGCTCCTTGTTTTGTATAATATCCTTTTGCATTTTCACCACTATGAATTAACATTGCTTTTACTAATGAAGAGGTTGGAGTAAGCCCATTTCCTGATACTTTTGTTCCTGTTGGATAATATCCTTCTTGTAAATACTGTTCAATAATTGCAACAGCAGAAGCACCTAATGGAGTAGCCATTGATGTACCAGATTTAGTACTACACCACAACTATTATAATCAACTGGATTATTTTGTGAAGCAGCAGAAGACCAAATTTCATCTCCCATGAATGAAATATCTGGTTTTATTCTATCATCATTAGTAGGTCCTTGAGATGAAAAATATGTTATATAATATTTTGTACTACATTATAAATGATAAACATAAATATACTCTCTTGTGGTTGCATAGTATTGATGACTTGCTCCAACAGTAATTATATTTTTTCCTTGTGCTTGAGAGTCTATAGATATACCTCTAGGAAGAAATTAGATTAAAAAAAATACGATAATTCACCTTCATTACCTGCAGCAAACAAAATGACCATATGCGGATTATTATATGCATATTCATCTATACTATATGTTTCCATGCTATATTTGTAATATTCAGCTCCCCAACTGTTACTAGATATAATACTGCCATAATCCTTCATTCTATCAAAGTATTTTGATAAATCTTCTGGAACTGTCAATCCATCATCTTTCACTTGTATATCAATAAATGCAATTTTACTATCTTTAGCTAAAGAGTAAATAATGTAATAAAAGAAAATATGATTGAATTAATATATTGAAAAATGATATATTCGCTTCACTATCTTCATTTTGTAATGCACCAGCAGCTATTCCACAAACATGTGTTCCATGTCCGTCTCTACAAATATAAACAATATATATATGAATTTATTATTATACTTTATATCACTTTTATCACCCATGTACTTTCATATCCTTGTACTTTTCTATGATTTGACAGTTTAGTGTTATATTGTATTGATGCTGTTGTATCTCTAAATAAACAGTGAGACGTATCTAAACCAGTATCACCTATTCCAATTACTATATTCTTTCCAGTTAACTTATTTCCTAAATACTTTACACCAGTACTAAAGCTCTCTGTATATCTGAAATGATTATAGGCTTGATTAGCTATACAAAACAATAAAATAAAAAATATATTAATAGATACATTTCACTCCACATATTTTACTATTATTGTGTGAAGATCTTAGTGTATTATGTTTTATCTTCAATTTTGGATCTATTGATTCAATCATTGGTTCTAATAGTATGTAACTTAATACTTCATCTTCATTTCATCGTTTATTGATAACCTAATATAAGTATCAGAAGTATAATATTCAGAGAGAGATGAGTGCAATATTCGATAGTTAACAGAGTTAAGATTTCTCTTTAATAATTTATTTTCTCTTACCTTTTTGAAAGTATTTCTGTTGTTTTTCATCAATTTTAGTATGTTTTCATAATTAATAACTGATTTGTCTTTTTCACTTTTGACCTTTTTTGTCTTATAAAGCTTGGATGATTGTAGCTCATCAACATAGAAATCTACTCCATTCATTATCATATTCTTTTCTTCCTTGTTAGAATTATCTCGAAATTTAATAACATATTCATCAGATATTTTATCTAATGTCAATAGCTTTATAAGTAAGCTCAACTCTTCATACTCGAAACTACAACTTGGATGATTTGTAAAATAGTCTTTTATCTTATTTTCATATGTATAAAAAATCATAGCACTTCCTTTATCACCTTTTATAAATTCTCTTCTTCCCAGTTCCTTTTCAAGATCTTCATTCAACACACAATCTGTTTTTACAACATACTCTTTGGGATCACTTGTAATATTGTAAAATGATTCATAATACTATATCAGAATAAATAAATAGTAAATGATTGAATGTAATACTCTATAAAATAATTTAGTATTCTCCTCATTTATATTGATATAATCAATGTAGAATGGTTTTGCATCTGAAAAATGCACTAAAGCGATAGAGCAAATGAATAACAGAAATAGTATTTTCATAATTTTTTCATACACCTAAAACGATCAAAAGATGTTAATTAAATAAATATGAATTTTGATATATTTAAGGAGTAGGAACATTTATTTCTTCTGGAGATATTCTGTGATGATGTATTTCTTTCATTCTACAACGACATATACAATAACAACAAGCTAGTATCAAAAATAGAACAGCTACGCAAGCAGCTGATATTAATACTATATAAACAGGCTTCATTGTAGTTGATTCTGTAATACCACCATTCTCACTATCTGACTTCTTTGATGTTGGATTTACAATATATTGAGGGTTTTGACAAACAAGATCTACCTTCTTACCTGTAAAAGGATCAACAGAAATAATAGGTAATGGAAGAAGATTATATTCTTTAATTGGATCATTTTCATTATCATAGAATATACCAGTAATAACAAGTGAATAATTCTGTGAAGAGGTTGAAATACTATCAGCACTAATGATTATTTCAGCAGCAAAATTTGATATAGTGTCATTACTATAATAGCATGGAGGAATAGTAATAACTTGAACATTATTAGTATTATCTTCTTGTGATAGACTATTTGGATGGATTATTGTGTTATTCACTTTTACTTTTAAGTGTAAATGATTTAATAAATAGGATGTTGCTCTATAATCAACTGGTGGATCATTCCATACTAAAGTAACTTTGAATTGCTGTGTAACTTAAAAAACATTAAGAAATACAATGACATTTATAAAAATATAAAAGAAAAGATATGTTAAAGTAATATTTGTATGAATGAATCTCATTTGAAGAAATACCTTCTTCTTCTAATAATAATAATCGAAAGTGAGGATTATCTGCAAAATATAAGATTCTATCTAAGGAAGCAATTCCAAACCCTTGACGATTGTTTGGCCATTTATCAAACAAATTCTTAGATTCTTGTCTTGAATAATATCCTTTTGCATTTTCACCACTATGAATTAACATTGCTTTTACTAATGAAGAGGTTGGAGTAAACCCATTTCCTGATACTTTTGTTCCTGTTGGATAATATCCTTCCTGTAAATACTGTTCAATAATTGCAACAGCAGAAGCACCTAATGGAGTAGCCATTGATGTACCAGAGAGTTGAAAGTAAGAGCAATGCTCATAATTATCATTCTCTATTGCTTGTGATGAATATATACTTCTCCCCATTACAACTATATCAGGTTTGATTCGATTATCATTAGTTGGACCTAGTGAAGAGAAATATGAAATATAATATCTCGAACTATTCAGTATATACATAATAGTAATAATAGAATATATATACTCATCTGTTTCATCTTCATTAAAATCAGGTCTATTATTTGAACCAACAGAAATCCCATTTTTGAATTGAGCTTCTGAAGTTATTGTTGGATATCTAAATAATAATAACAATTATATTATACGGATAATAACCATAGTTATTAGCAGCTATAAGTGCAACATGAGTAGGATTTGCATATAAGAATCTATCAAGATTATAAGATTCTATTGTATATTTATATTCATCAGTTCCCCAACTCATACTTGAAACAATACATCCATCATCCATTAATAATTTTAAATATTCTTCGCCAATGTCAATTGGTGTATATATATTTACACCACCTTCTCCTAAATCCCAAAATAATATTTTACTATCATATGCTAAAGATTAAAATAAATGTTAAAAATGAACTAAATAACAAACAATAACTATAGGAGGGAAAAATGATATTTTTGAACTATCGTCAGTTATACTATATCCTGAAGCAATACCACAAACATGTGTACCATGTCCATTACTATATACAATACAATACAAATACATACTTTGTATCTGTACTATCAACATAAATGAAATACTCAACTACTTTCCTATGATTCATGTTTATATTATCATAAACAATATTATTGTTTTTATCATAAAACATACAATGATATATATCTAAGCCACTATCTCCAATTCCTAATAGTATATTTTTACCTGATAATTGGTGTTTCCAAGCTATTTCTTCACCTGTACTTAGACTTTGTAAATATTTTATATGACTAAAATCATCACTCTTTAATTGTCTACATGAACTTGTGTGATTATTGCATGAATATTCTTCTTGAATAATTGGAATAATTCTCTTTCTATGATTAATATAAACACTATCAATTTCATTTCGAGTGAGTAAATAACTTAAGATTTCATTCACTGATTCTGGCTCTATATACACTCTAAAACAAATTAAATAAATAAACAATAATACAGAATATGTTTCAATGAAGATGATTTTGGTTTTAAAATACGAAATGAATTGGATTTTAATCGTCTCTTTAATGATTGTTTATGTGATTTGTCTTTTATCTTTTTTCTTATACTCTTTGTGTTTTTCATAAGCTTAATTATCCTTTCATTGTCAATTACTTCGTCTAATACTTTTGTTTCCTTCATCTTTGTTTTATATGGTGATATTATGCTATTTACTTCATCCAAGTAATCTTCAACTTCATTCAATAGATGTATTAACTGATCTTCACTTTTGAGGTGGTTTTCTCTAAATTTCATTATATATTCATTATTTGTTGAATTTTTATTCTTAATAAAAATCAATTTCATAATTACACTCATTTCTTCATATTCTAGAGTGCAATCTTTATATTCAGAAAAACAATTCTTTATTTCACTTTCATTAGCATATATAATCATAGCAGTCTCATTAACACCTGATATAAACACACTTTTACCAAACCATCCTTCAAAATCTACGCCTGAACTACAATTTGTCTTAATAACATATTCTTTTGGATCGTTTTCAAATCTTCTAAATGATTGGTAGTACTATAAACAATAATAATTGTTGAATAAGAAAATGTGTAGATACCTTATTAAACAGTAATTTATCGTTATTTTCGAGGTTAAAATACTTTAAATAAAATGGTTCTACACATTCACAACCTCTAAATACTATGAACAAAATAAACAAAAACTGACACATTTTTCAAAAACTTTTCGTTTAAATAATCCCCAATTCTTTAAAACAGTTGTTAAATACACAAAATTCAAATAACAAATGTAAATAATACATATAAATATGTCATATAAAATTTAATCCTATCAAAAAAAACAGATTCTGATAGATTCATTGATTAATTCACTTCATTGTTGTTTTAAATCTAGCATTATTATCAGGTATTCTTTTAACAGATGGTTCAAAACAATTACCACCATCATCACTCTTCTCTCTCTCAGGAGTTGCTACTAATCTTCCTGTATTATGATTAGCAACAGTTGGTTTCTTTCTTCTCTTTCTGATGTTATAAGAACACATATATATGCATGTAATAAATATCACTACTACTAATATACATCCAACAACAATGATTAGTATATACCCAAAAGCTAATTTTTCTGTAAATGAAATATATCCAGTTATTGGATCAGGAATAACAGGAGGAACAGGTAAAGGATCATAATAAACATCACGTTCATAATAACTATCGTAAAAATCACCTGTTAGGATTAAAACATATTCTTGCATTACTGAAAGATTTGAATATGTAACAACTACTTCTATTGATAATCTATCATTATTATATTCAATATAATTTGGTGGAATAATGATAACTTCAACATTATTTACATTATCTAATGAGTTTCTACAATTTGCATTTAATAAAATTGTTCCATTAATGATTATTTGTATGTCCAAATCATTTAATAACAGAGATTTTGATTTTCTAGTAACTGGAGGATCATTCCAATACAGTGTTGCTTTAAACATATGTTTAGGATTATAATAATAATAAAATATTTGTGTTTTATTAGTTGAATGAATAATTTTTTCAAATATTTTTAATCTGAAGTGTTTATCATCAGCAAAATATAACACTCTATCCAAGGAAACTATCCCAAAACCTTGCTTACTGTTTGGCCAAGATGTATATTTATGTTCAGTATAATAATTCTCTTCAACATATCCATATGAATATTCAGCGCTATGAATTAACATAGCTTTTATTATAGCTGATGATGGTACAAATGAATCTTCAGGATTCTTAGTACCACTTGGATAATATCCATCTAAGAAATATTCTTCAAGTATTGCTACAGCTGCTGCTGCTAAAGGTGTTGACATTGATGTTCCTGATTTGGTAGATTTATCACAATGTTGAGTAGTTGATAGTCTTTTAGATTTGGCAGAATATATTTCATCTCCCATTAGAATTATGTCTGGTTTGAATCTTCCATCAACAGTTGGACCTTCAGATGAGAACTGAGTTTCATAATACTTTGATCTATTTGTATATAAATAAATAATTATACTTCTCTTTTAATCCACTTACTGAATTAGGTTGTAATGATGCTCCAACAATTATTGCATTCTTTGATTGGCTTTGACTTGAAATTGTTTTAGCACCTCTTTTTCCTTCATTTCCAGCTGCGTATATAACAACAAAAGTTGGATTATTATATCTATTGTAAAAAATATAATACTTCAATAATAACAATACATAAATCTATCAATTCTATATGTATCTTCAGAATAATAATATACATTAGCTCCCCAACTATTACTTGTTAATGAATCACCTTTACTCATCATCTTCTTAAAATAACTATTCTCAATATCACTTGGTGCAACAATTATATCTCCATCTCTGCTTAAATCCCAGAAATCTATTCTACTATTTTTAGCTAAACTATTATAAGGAGCATCATTCATAGTAGAAGAACCAGCAGCAATACCACAAACGTGTGTTCCATGTCCATTACTATAAACAAATATAATTAATTGACATACTTTAAATCTTCTATATCATTCTGTAATGTATTATAAGAAATGACTTTTCTATGGTTATAATTTACTGAATTGTAATATATTCTCTCATAACTATCATAAAACATACAGTTTGTTACATCTAATCCAGTATCACCAATACCCATCATTATATATTTACCTGTCAAGTTATGGTTTGATGCTATTCTTTTTCCTCCACTTAAACTTTCAGTATAAGCAAAATGATCATAATTAGCTGCTAATACTATTTACAAATCATAATTAAACATATAGAATACCTCTACTTTCTCTTAAACTCCTTTTACAGTTTTTATTTTCTTTTATATCAAATAAAACATTCTTTAATCTTGGAAATATATCAATCACTTCTTTTTCTAAACATAGATAACTAATTATTTCATTGATTGAAGTTGAATGGATGAATAACCTAAATATTTATATGAAATATAGATATACGGCATATAATATTCATTATTATATGAATTACTAACTTCTTCTAATAACCTGAAAGAATTGCTTGATGAAATTAACAACCTTTTGTATTTCATTTTCTTTGCTTTTGATTTGATTGATTTTCTCATTTCCTTATTATGTTTCATTAATTGAAGGATTATCTCATGATCAATTACATTATTTGGCTGTGACTGATCATTTATTTCTTTTATATCTTTTGATTCTACTGTTTTTAATTCATTTATATAAATATCCAGTTCATTCAATATTTGATTTATTTTGTCTTCTATTTTGATGTATTCATCTCTCATTTTCACTATATATTCATTACTCTGTTCTGATTCTTTTAAGAACAACAACTTCATCAGAATACTCATCTCTTCAAATTGTAATGAACATTCTTTATTTTCTCTAAAATACTCTTCAATTTTCTCTTCACTAGAATATATTGTCATAACACTTTCTTTGCCCCCTGCCACAAATACTCTTTCTCCTAACTTTTCTTCAAAATCGATATTCGCACTACAGTTTGTTTTAATAATATATTCTTTTGGATCAGATATTACCTCTTTAAATGATTCATAATACTATGGATTAAAGAAACAAACTAGAAATTTTACATACCTTTTGAAACAATTCTAGATCTTTCTCTTCTATGTCAAAATACTGCAAATAGAAAGGGTGAAGTTGTGTACATAAGGACACAGCGAAATAAGCCAGAAAAACAAACTGAAGCATACTTGAAACGGATAAAAATACAAAAAAACAAAAAATGTAGCAAATGTGCAATCATTGCATTTAATAAACACAACAATTTAATAATATAGGTTACCAATCAATTAATTGAAATATACTTCTTATATTAATTGTTTTTCTATATACTGGAATAATTTCTCTTTCATTCTACGTTTATTGCATTTTAATGCACTATAATCCATAATCCATTTATACATTGTACCTATTTTAACATTTGATAAATCGAATTTCAACAGCTCATTAAGTGCTGGTTCAATCCTTGCATCATGAAATGGATAATATTCCATCTTAATTCTATTATTATTAGCTAAAGAGCATGCCATCCATTGAATCAAACATTTCAATTCATGATTTCCATGATATACTCCACAACCCCAGTTACCAGTACTTAAAACTGTTTTATTTGTCTTTTTCTCATCAATTAAGAATGCAGTATACGCTTTATTCAACTCTCTATCAATACAAGTCTTACTAAACTGATAAAGAGAATTATTTCCTTTGACTGTTCCATTATTCATGAAATGTAAAGCATCAAATATAGTTATCTATATTAATAAAAAACAATTAATACATCATTTTGTATTACTCCATCTTTTACATCAGTAGTATCTTTAATAATTCCATTCAATACTGCCTTATTTCCATATCCCTCATATTTATTAAACGATTCACATCCTTGTACAAACACAGCTTCATTATCACTCATTTTCTCACACAATAGCACAGCCATTAATGATTCTGGTGATCTCATTTCTATTAATTCTTCTTGTATTAATCCATAACCTAATACACCTCCACCTACTAAATTATTTGCAAATATTGAATGTATTGTATCACTATTGTCTGTTAAACTACCTTCTGGTTTAATTGTAAAATCACAAAGAGTTTGAGTGACGTTTGACCAATCGATTGGGGCAGGTAATACATTACGAACTATTCTTATATATTTACCTTCTGGATTATGTAATTCTTTTTCTTTCATACATTTGAAATATTGAAATAAACCAGCTATTTTTTGAGGAATTACTACTTTGTTAAAACCAAAATTTCTGCGATTTAAAATGTAACGGAATGTTGCACAATTCATAGGTGGATCTGGATATGAACCAATTAACAAATGAGACATTAGATAGGTTACATATTGACGATCTATAAGAATCTCTGAACTCTATACGAATATAATATATTAAACAACAATACAGATTGTGATTCAAGATAAGGCAATCTATTATCATTGAATTCAATTAGTTTCTTTGAACATTCCAATATGTACTATTATTTTAAAAATTGTTTATCAAAAATATTATACGTTAAATACTCCATCATCATTTAGATATTCATTATAGTCTAAAACTCCACTACCATCTTTATTGAAAATTTGTGGTACAGCATTAGCAATTTGTTTTTGTTTGAATGCTAAGAACATATTACTGATTTTTTCAACAGTATAAGGTGGTGTAGGAAGCTTTGATAAGAAATCTGACCAGTTTTTCTCTAATAAACAATATTTGTTTTCTTTCCATAACATATATGGTAAATTAATAAATTTTACTGCTTTTTTGCTAGAAGTAAACTTGAACATAGAGTTAACAATAATTCTATATTTTTGGGAAAACGAAATAATTTTCAGACACCCCGAATACAATTTTACATAAAAACGAATAAAATAAACAATTAACTAAGTATTTAAAGGTTCTACTGGAGGTGTAACAGCAATAGGAAGTGGAGTACTACTTTCAGATTGAATTTCTTTCTTCTCTGAAGTTTTCATACTATCTGGTGTTTGAAAATCAAATTCATTTTTACTATTATTAGCTGCAGGTGTAGTAACATTATGTGTCGAAGTACGATTAACAATTCGACTATTTCTATTAACTATACTATGTGTAGTTGCAGTATTACCATTAATATGAGTATGTGAAGTACGACTAACTGTTTTATGAGCTATACTACCATTACTAACACTGCTTCTATCTCCTTGCGTAGGATGAGAACCACATGTTCTTATCAAAACAGTTTTAGTAGTTCTTTGAGTTAATGTTGTATATCTTATTGCTTGGAAAGCTAAATTTGTACTTTCATTCTGTGTAAAGACAGAGTAACCACTACCTATTTGATTATTTTCATTCTTAGCTTGTTGTTCTTCTTTATAACCAACCATTTTCTCAACTACGGCATCTTGAAGTTCAGTATTCATTTGTTCAAAACCATTGAACCATCTTAACAAATCCTTTGCTTTAGTAGCATGAATACTACCTAAAAATGATTGTCCACAATTCTGTATTATCAATTGTAGAACTTCTTCATCTACTTTTTCAAATAATTGAGCATTTGGTTCTTCTTCTGCTGCTGTTTTTAATATTTTTTCTTTCAGTGAGTCACTAATATTCACTTGATATTTACCATCATCTTTAATATATTTATCAATCATTTTCTGTGTATAAACTTTTAATTTCTTTGGATCAGTATTTGGATTGTTGGCTATTTTGAAGAATTTTATTGAATCTAAGAAGTAATAAATGTTTTCCTCTAAATGTAAATCTCTCATATGAAACATTAAGCAATATCTACTAATTGGATCAGCTAAAATCGCTGTATAAGTTGCATTAATTGATGTATAAGGTCCAATTACGATTTTATTGGACATTCTGACATGAATAAATGTAGGAATACTAAGATAATATACTAATGATATAATAATGTAAATTATAACAATTGTCAATCCATCACCAAATGAAATAGCATGTAATGCAAATAATAAGTCAATTATAATGAATAATAAATCACCTACTATAACAGCAATATTCATTATCAATAATTGCTTTTCTAGTTTAATCCTTAATAATCTGAAACAATCAATGAGTGACACTAAATCAACCAAAATCTATAAGTAAATAATTAAAAAGCAAATATTTAGATAATCATACACTACAAGCTAATGCTAAAATCATATTCAAAACATCTGCTCCACAAGTTTCATAGTGAATTGGGATTCCTGCTCTCACATATTCATTCATATATTTGTTTTGGTATAAACTTATTGATAGAACAGCTGTAATAATGAAGAAAACTCCAAATCTTTTGAAGTAAATACGATAATCTGCTTCTAACACCATATTCTTCTTTATTTCTTCTTCAGCTGTTTGATGACTGATACAATAATGTGATCTATTCATATTACAATATCAAATATTTTATACATACGATGCTATAAAAACATTAGCGAAGTAAAATAAATATAATCCAACCCAACAATTAATATCACCACTTGTTCCAGTTAAAATAAGAAAAGAAATTGTTATTAATACATAACCAAAAGCTCCTGAAAATATATAAGTTCTTTGTGTTGTAAGAGAAATAGCCAGATGTTTTTTTAAGAAAAATATAGAGAATAGTATTATTGATATAATGAAGGTAATACATGTAAATACCATTTGTATATAAAACAACCAAGAGGATGATATATTATCACAAGGAATATTTACATTTTCTGTTGGTATTTTTATACCTTTTGTACAAATATGTGGTTCTTTATAAAACAATCTAACAGGCAAATCAGTGCTTTTACATTTCTTAAACTCCATATCAATATTAGATAATTTGCAATCATTCAATACAGCAACTGCATTAAATGATACATCCTTATAACACTTTCCAGTAGTTGGTTGTGTATTTGTTATAGATATGAATGGCAAAGAACATTGAGTAATTGAATCATCATCACCATTTGATTTACATTGAGTTAAATCGACAGTTATATTGAATGTATATGTTTCACCTTTAACTATTTCTCTATATATATCAATATTGGATGTATATATTGAAGCAGTACTTAATTCTTTACGCAATTCAATTGTTAATGGCAATTCTCCATCGTTGTGAATTGATACACTTGATGTTGATGTTGTATCACCAGTATTATATCTGAATGTAATTGTTGATTCATCTGATTTCCAGGATGCTAATTTTGTTAAATCAGAAATGGGAGTCATAAATACCATGTACAACGTTTTAAATACTTTTGGACTCCATGTTACATAGTATTCAATTCCATTTATTGTCACTATAGAATGAGATAATATTAATAATTAGTTATACTTGTAATAATTCTCTCACTATACTCTCTGTGACTATTCAGTTCAGTTTCATTCATTTGCAACAGCTTATAAATGAATTTAAAATCTTCGGATTGATCTTGAAAATATCCTATATTATACAAACTAATATCATCACTTTCACTTTCACCTTCTTTCTTATGAAAGAATTGTTTCAGTGTATTATCATGTGCATATACAACATCTCCTGCATCAAGAATACATATAATATGACTATTCTTTGTAAAGTTGTATTTCTCACTAAATACATCAAAATAATCGATTATATTCAATTCGCTACTCATTGAACCAATTCTTTTACCTTTGTAATGCAATAAAGCACAAAATGCTAAAACCCACATTTTGCCTCTAGGATCATTCTCACTTACGTATGGAGGAGATATGTATGGTTCTTGTGTTGGGTTCTGCTCTTCATTTCCTAGATAAGCCCAAAAGAATTCCTCATTATGCCAGATATCATCACTATAACCATAATCACATACTTTTGGAGCAGTATTTTTAGGATATATCATGTCGATATATGGAGAATCTCCTACTGTAATACCACCAGATGGACTATTCAACAAAAGATGAAGATATTCTAAAGCAGTATCACCTTTACTAAGAATATCAAGCATTTCTTGCTTTTCTGCATCATTCCAATTTGTTTTATTCGAACTTACAGGAGGAACATACATTATCATAAAATCACCAGCATCTTCTTCACTCATATTCATATGTCCATTATGCGTATCATCACAGTGAATAAAACTACTAGCGAGAAACCTGCTTCTAAATACCGGATAATCAGTTAAGACATGGGATTGAAAATCCACAGCAGCCATGTAATCAGCAAAATTCCCTGAAATATCATCATATGCAACTGTCGCTGTGTCTGAAACGCTTTGTTTGTCACAAACCAACCTATGTTACAAATATTCAGATTAACTATACAAAGACGAAGTGCTAATACCAGATAAAGTGATAATAAAAAGTAATATGCTGAATATCATAAATTGTAATGATAGATTGAATAAATTAAAAAATAACAACCAACTCAAGCTAAATGTTTGAAAATCTTCATTTTCTTATCAAAATAAATGAACAATGTAAAAAGTAGATTAAGAAATTATTACTATTATTAACATACAGGTGTTTTTAAAGGTCCATTAAACCATTTTGATGTAGCAGATCTAAAATTGATATTTTTATTATTTCTAGGATCACTATCATAAAATGCTTGATTGGCCATTGCATTCTCCTTTCTTCTCAACTCCTGTAACTCCTTATAATCAGTTACTCTCACTTTCTCACCATTTTCGTTCATTTTAAACGTCTGTTTCTTAGTATACTCATTTTCAGGAGTAATTAAAGTATCTTGCATCAAAATAGAACCTTTTCCCCAGAAACATCTATTCTGATTCCTTACTTCATTTATCTCATCTGTGAAGTTTTTAGTATTCAATATTGCATCTCGTATTTCCTCATCAGTGTGGTGTTTAGTAATTTTCTTATAATTTCCTTTAAATTGTCTAATATATGGATATCCAAATTCATGAATTGTATTCTATATCAAAAATTAATATATAAAAAAGAAATTATACATCAACCAATATTTCTCTTGCTTTTCTTTTATCTTCTTCATTAATTACACCAATTTTCTGTTTATCAAACGCTACAGATGCTTTCAAATCTTCTCTACCAACTATACCATCACCATCCAAATCATAAGTCTCATTAAAGTCTTGTAACTTATGCCTGACTCTATCATCGTGTAATTTACTATACTTATCATGTTTTTCTATATTATTAGTAAGTGGATCTAACATTACTGTTCTTAATGGGTATTCTTGGGATGTTTTACTGATAGTCCATTTCTTCGTTGTACAGAGATCTTTACAAGTGTGTCGTAAATCATTGTTATCTTCAATATTCCAAGGTTTTACTACACTTACACTATTGCTTTCATTCATTGTTGTTTTATTATCTTTTTCTTCGCTAAAAGTATTATTATTATTATTATTATTATTTATATCATATTTTACTGGATATACTGGTTGGGAATGATAAGCCCAGCCATTCAATGAACCAGCTTTTCTTAAAGAAACATCTGGATCATATCTTTTAGCATATTCTTTTCTACCTATATCTAATGTTTCATTGTAATAATCATTGGAGTGTTTTACATGTGTAGTGGTTAATTGTAATGATCCTCTTTTTACTGTCTTCATTTCTTTACTGGTTGTGATTTTGTCTGGATCTGGAGCATATACGTCGATTGTATAGTCACCAAAGGTTTCATGTTCTACAAATTGATTTCTATTTGATCTATAAGTAAGTGGTGTTCTTCTAGTTAATGTGGGAGTACCAACTTCACAACATGTCCCTCCTCCTGCTATTTGATCCAATGGTAATCTTCTATAATGAGGCTGTTCTCTACCTAATACTATTTTTTGTTTATATTGTTCTTTTTCTGACATAATTGGACTAACTTGTGATGAACTCCTATGTCGAGGTACTGAAGTATGTGATCGTTGAGAGGGAGGTGAACAAGGTGGTAATGATGAATGACTTCTCACGCTTCTACGAATAGAAATATATTCAATACGCTTGTGGTGTTGATCTAACAGATGATGCATTTGTTCTTCCTGTAATTGTTCTTTGCCTACCAGAACTAGCTGGTATAGAAGGCACACTCAATGGTTTCATTAAAAAGAATAAAAAAACGTCTATCTGAAACGCCTCTATTTCTTTTAACTAACAGAAAAAAGGAAAAGATAAACAAATATAAATATCTAAACTAAATTTCTTCATTATTAGGAACAGATAAATATATAGGAGCAGCGAGTTCATCCGGACTTTCATCTTTTATCATTTCATAGTATTTAATCTCACCTGTTCTATTAATTAATATTAAATCATTTTCTATTTTCTTTACACAACAGAGAGGAATATTTCCAACAACATATTCATGAAATGGTTTTAATTGTTGAGGTTTCTATTCGAATATATATAATCAAAATATAATATATACATCGTCACTAAGAGAACAATCTAATACCCAAAAATTCATAAATGAATCATCACCTGAGGTTATAAATTCAATAATGCATTTATCATCATTATAGATAGTATGTATTGGTAAAATGGTATTAATCCATGAACTATGACCACCACCTTCAGCTAGTTTATTTCCCGTTTTGTAATCATAAATATAAAACAAATCATCTTGTCCAGAAAATCCAATATAAGAATCATTGAATAGTTGTAAAGAATTTACTGACCCACAGTATGTTTCAAATATGTATTGTATTACTTTATGATTATTATCAATGATATATACTTTTCCATCCTTATTACCTACAATCAATGTGCTAGTATCACTTGTTATTTCAAACACTATATTATATATATATTTATATATTTATATATTTATATTTATACTTGTAATATATTTGCAACCTTTTATTTTTATATAAGATATAGGATTTGTATTAGGTAGATGTTGATATGTAATGGCATTACTAAATAATAATAATAATATAGATTAAATATTATTATACTCATTTACTTCTGGAAATTGAACAATTGCTTGTTTATTGCTTAATGATATATTATATCCATGTATTGAACCATCATTATAACTAATAAATAGTGTTTTATTATTGTGAATTAAGTACGTTGGATATAATGGAGTGATTAAATTAAGATAGTTAATATGATATATTTCTTTTATATCATTATGTATTTTATGAATAAATACTTCACCACATGATAGAATAGATGCTACATGAAATTCTATTAATAATTTTATATAGTAATTTATATATATACGACGCCTATAAAAGAATGACACATGATTAATAATTGATGAACAGATATGATGTGTTATAGAAAAATTTGATTCACTAAATACATCTATATAACAACGAAGAGTGTTTTTAATTCCTTGAGTAAGTATTGGTGTTGTAGTTGCTAGAAATTATATAAGATTATAAATACAGTTAATTGTTGTTTTATGAATTCTAATACCAATCTCATTAGGATAAATTAAAAATGTTGACACATTTTCATCTATCCCATCCTCAAGAGATTTTGTATTTATTTCTGTTAGTTGCTAGAGACAATTACATATCATATATACATATGTATAGTATCCTAAAACAAAGCTGCCGTTGTTAAATCTCTTTTTACATGGACTTTGAAACGTATTATTCATTTTTTAATAAACAACACTGCAAGATCCGATCAAACCGCATAATTCATTTTTTGATTTTCATTTTAATTATTATAATCACTTCAATTATCACTTTCACAACTATTACCATCTATATTTTACACTAATTATGTAAAAAATATACAAAACTCTCATAAAATAATTCATTCATATTTTAAATAAACACCAAAACAATATATTCATACAAATTAAACAATAATAATCATGTTTTAAAAACAAATTCAATCAAATCTATTCTGAGGCTGCATTTACTGCTGCTTCCAGCTGTTCAGCCGCTTTCTTCTCTTCTATTTCTTGTTTTACCCTCATAGATAGTGATTTATTAATTCTCTTTTTATTAACTTGTCCCTTCTTCTCACCAGCTGATAAATCTATCATTTTACCACACTATTCAAATTAAAAATAGTATTAATGAAAAATATAATATTTAACAACATCAACAAAACTAGTATATCTTTGGTATTATGCGTATTATTAAAAGTGAGTATAATATACCTTACAAACACAAACTATTGCCACTATAGCTCCTACAATAACTACTACTACCACTACTATGAGTATTATATATCCTACTGATAAACCATCCAATCTAGTTAAAGATTACTCTGAAAAAAATAAATACTGTCTTGTGTGGTTATTAAGAGTCTCCAATAAACTTCTAGCAGATAACTTTAGGCTAGACATTACAAAATAGTCCAAAAATCGAAAGAAACAAAAAATCAAACAGTTATTGTAATGTTGGTATATGCGCTTTATTATGATAGCTGTGTCAAAACAAATATGGTTGCTAGGATTGATAGAGCATCAGATCAAGTTTTATGTGAAGAATAGATGTACATCACCAAAATCACGAATTTTGAGTTTTCTTCTGGTTAAAAACACAAAACTTAATTTAAAATTAGCCATAAATATGATTTTAAAGTGTATTTACAGTTTATAAACATATGCTACCTTTGAAACACAATTAAATTACACACACTTACTCTGGATCTGTATTATTCCTTTGATGGAAATTGTCTAATATGTTTGATATTTCCAATAATACAGGATCAGTTATCTCACATTCATCAGAAACTCTATCAATACAATAAAACGAATTAAATATATACAACATAATATTTACTATGTCTTGTATATTATTCAACTTTTGTAAGTATATATTCCTTTCAGTTAAAAGAGATAAGTGGTAAGATTTCATTTCATATTCTTTTTCTGATAATCTATTGTTAATTGATGAGAAACGAACTATTGCATTCCTTTGTGCTTCAGTAATTTCAGGATTGAGCAAATACTCATCTGCAAGCTTCCACAAGTTTGTTTCTTTTGACATGTTTGTCACTATTATAAATTACAATATTATTAAATTAAATAATTATACATACAATGAGAAAATCGAATAAATATATTTTTGATCCGAAAACAGAATCACCGACTGACTACAAAAAATAACAAAGAATAACAGTTTTTATAATAATTTTAATCAATAATAAATCAATTAAGATAATATAATTATGATTTATAGTTTTGGATTCACACTCAACACAATCTTTCCAATATGTTCATTCTTCTCCATAACTTTATGAGCTTCAACAACATCTTCAAGAGGGAACTATATAATTACAATTAATTATAAATTATTATACTGTCTTGAAGATAATTGGCTTTACTTTTCTTTGTTCAAGTAATGGCCAAACATTCTTATATAATTGCTGTCCAATTTCATGTTTTACTTCAATTGAACGACTTCTCAATGTAGATCCAGTGATTGTCAGTCTCTTTAACATCAATTTAGTCAATGAAACTTGAGCCTATAATTATATATATAAATATATACTTTAGGTCCATGTTGTAAAGCAATAATCACCATTCTACCATCTTCATTCATTGATTTAATATTTCTCTGAACATAATCACCACATATAATATCTAAAATCACATCAACTCCTTTCTTATTTGTCTTTTCAGCAATCACATCTTCAAATTTTGTATCACTTCTATAATCAATTGCATAATCAGCTCCAAGTCCAAGACAAGCTTTACACTTCTCAGGACCATCGGCTGTAGTGAATACTTTACATTTAAATGCTTTTGCTAATTGTATGGCTGTTGTACCAATACCACTTGTTCCACCATGAACTAAGAATGATTCACCTGGTTTTAATTGACATCTCATAAATACATTGGAATATACAGTGAAATAAGTTTCACAGATTGCTGCAGCTTCGATCATTGAGAAGGATTTTGGGACTGGCATTAACTATAATAATAAAACAACTATAATTTATACAAGTTTATCATCTGCAACAGCATATTCTGCATAACCACCTCCTTCTAATAAAGTACACACTTTATCACCTACTTTAACATTTTTTACATTCTTTCCTAATGCAACAACTACACCTGATGCTTCTAAACCAGGTATATCAGTTGCTCCTTTTGGTGGAGGATACATTCCACTTCTCTATGATTTATTTAAATAATTAACTATACTTGCATAATATCTGGTCGATTTATACTTGAAGCTGCTACTTGAATTAACACTTGATTCTCTTTTGGTTGTGGCACTGGTCTTTTTCCTACAACCATTACCTCTGGGCCACCATATTTAGGAATCTCAATACATTTCATTGTACTTGGAATTGATGCGAAATATCGAGAAAACAAAGCTATAAAAACATCATTATTTGCTATACTTTTACGACATAATGCACTTGTACTTTTTAAAATAGAATTACCTAGATTATTAAAATATATCAGCCATACAGAACATAAAAGAACAAAAAAGAAAAAAGTAGATATTTACCCAAAAATTATTTACGAACACCCATAATTTAAAATTCAATTTTTATACTTTGAATGGAAGGCGGGTATGTTGTTGGTATTGTGTATTGGTTAAATGCTTATAGATACTTCTAATGATGAAGCTTTAGCGAGAGAATTAGCTAAATCTTACGGAACTGGTATTTTGCAGTATTTATGATATGATTATAGATGGATTTTCTATGGAATCAATATGTATAACCAATTATATAATAATAATAGTATGTCCTATCTGTGGAAAGGAATTGAATAAATATGATCCATCTCAAAGAAATTTACATGTAAGTGAATGTTCAGATAAAGCACCTGTTTTACCAGTATATATTACAAGGTATTTTCGATAGTGTGATGCTCCTAAGAGAAGAAAACTGAATTCTTCTTCTTATACTACCATAACTAGAAATGCATATTCTCATCTAGTAGAACTATTGAATAGATGTAAAGATGTAGAAAAGCTAAAAGAAAATTATGAGTATATTATGAATTATTCGTTGTAGTTGTGTTGAAGCTGAAAAAACAAAAGAAACAATTGAAATTGTGATTAATAAATTAATTGAAGAACAAAATAATTTGCACGAGCTAATAGAAGAACATAATAAACCTGTTGCTACAGTCACTGACACACAGAACATAAAAGATATTCAAAATGTATATTTTTTAGTATTTTATGTGGTATAGATGATTGATACAATAGGAAACGATGATAAAGATACTATTTTTACTGCTACACAACCATTTCCAAAGAGTAAGTTTGAAAATCAAGGTGATAATTTACCTACATACATTAAACCAAGTGATTTATAATTTTAATGTCATTTATTTATACTTTCTATTCTATTGATTAAAACAATAATATATCATATTAAATAAAAATATTGTAATTTTAACTAAATTTACGATAATAATTCCTCTCTCTGTTTTTGTAACATCAATTCAGTTTGTTGTACTTTATACTGAGTCTCAGTCAAAGCATCTGTCAATTCTTTAATAGTTTTATCTTTTGCTGCAATTGTATCTCTAATCTTCACTTGTAATTCACTCAATTGTAAATCATAGTCATTATGGACTTTATTGATTTCTAATGTATGTTGATGATTCAAAGCATCTATTTCACTTTGATGACTATCTATTTTTAACTCCAATTCATGATTTTTCTATATGAATAAGAATTATCATTAATATATATACAATTTCAAGTTGTCTTATTTGTTTCAATAATGGTTCTTTTGATTCATTACATTTATAATTGATTTCACTTTCATGCTGTCTTATCTTCGCTTCTAATGACTGAATTGTTGATAATCTTTCTCTTAATTTATCATTTGCATCTTTCAAGTTATTTTCTATAGCTTTTACATTCTCTTCATTTGAATTAATCACTCCCTCTTGAATGGATATTTTCTTTTTTAATGAATCTATTTCAGTTTGTTTACTTTGTAATTCCATTTGAAAACTAACTTTCATATTTCTAATCTTATTTTCATATTCATCAGCTGTAGTTGAAACTTTGTTATTGGTTTCTTCAGCTATTTTGTTCAAAATACTATCAATTTGTTTATCTCTTTGTTCTGTTAATTCTTTTCTCATTTGTGTTTCTTTTATTCTATAATTTTCTTCATATTGATTCTTTAAACTTTGTTCTATTTTTCTTTTTTCTAAGTCTAATTTTTGATTCACTATTTCACACTCTTCATTTAATTTCTTTTGTAATTCTAATTTCTCTTTATTATAGTTCTGTTGATATTCCATTATCAATTGATTCTTATTCTCTAATTTTCTTTCATATTCTTCACGGATACTAGCTTCGAATCTTCTTCTTTCCTCCATTTCTAGTTTCTTTGATTTGGTTAACTCTTCTTGTAGTTTTACTCTTAAATCAGATATTCTTTGTTCATAATCGTCTGTTAATGATTTTAATCTTTCTATTAAATAATTATAATAGATATATACGATCTTGTATTTTTCTATCATTTAATACATCATTTTGATGTTCATTTTCTACTTGAATTCTCATTTCAGCTAATTTTCTATTCATATCACTTTGAAATGTATTTTTCATCTCATCTATTGTATTTTCATATTTCATCGCCATATCCTTCATTTTATTCTGCTGTTGTTCAATTATCCTCTGTAATTCAGGAGCCATTTTCTATTAAGAAAAAATAGATATATATATGTTTATACGCTCATCATATCTTTCTTCAATGCTTCTGTCTTTTCTTCTTCCCATTTCTTTCTCTTCTCTTTCTCTTCTTTTGCCCATTTCTCTTTTGCCCTCTTAAATTCATCCTGCAAATATTTCTTTTGACTTTCAAACGTATTTTGTTTTCTTCCTTCACTACTTTTTATTTGATTTACCAATTTGTCAATTTGTTCAGTCAAATCTTTTTTATCATTTATTAGTTGTTCTAACATTGTTCTTTTATCATCTAATGTTTTTTCGTATGTTTTTTTCATTACTCTCATATCAGAATCATGATCTTTCTTCATTGATTGAATCATTGATTCATATCTAATTTTTTCTCTTTTCATTTTTTCTTGTAGTAATTCTATTGTTTTTGATTTGTCTTCTAATTCCATTGACATTGATTGAAGTTTTGCTTTTACTCCATCATAAAGAGATGCCGCTGTTGTTGTTGGATTCTGAGTATTTGAGGATTGGGGAATATTTGGAGATGGTGAAGGAGATAAATTCACTTGTATTGGTCTTTTATGATTTAAAGAATGATGAGTGTAATCTGATGATGGTTGAACAGGTGATATTCGAGAGTCTTGTGAATGCTGAGACAATTTGTGAGATAATGGCGCTGGTGATATTGTAGACATAGAATTTTCATTTGAATTCTGTCTCTGCTGTGGTTTTGAATGATAAGAATATAAAATCTATTATTATTGGAACAAATTATACATCATCTGAATAAGAAGGTAAAGGCGGTGGAGGTGGTATTGTCACTGGTACATTTTTTGCTTCATCAAGAAAACTCATAAAATCATTGATCTTAGACTTTGTTCTTCTACTTCTATCTATGAATATAGCTGTTCTATATTATACCTGCATCATCCATTCTTATAATATTCAATAGAATTCAAACAAATGACTATTTTAAAAACAAGGTTATTGAAAAATGAACGAAAAAGTGTTTGTCTTTTAGGTTTGATCAAAATAGATTATAATTTTTCTTTCATTTTATGAATAATTGAAATCATCAGTGTTTAGGTATTTAATAATTGTTTGTTGAAACGTAAAATAGAAATACCATAGATTTCTTTGTAAAACCATGCTTCAAGTTGATATAACTAGATTCAAGAGATACAAATACCATTTCACTATATTATTCACAGCTGGAATAGTTAGTATAGTTAATTATATTTTTGTAGTCACAATTTATACTTATAAGTCTTTCTTTGATTCACTCACTAGTAAACTTATGCAATTACCGTTTATAATGCTTTGTGTTGTTATTACATTTTATCAAATTGTAAGAAGAAAAGAACTAGAAATGTATGTATTATTTCTTTATTTGTTGATATAGAGGAATTAATTACTTTATTTTAGGAGATTTTGTTTTGTATACGCATGAAAGTGAAGATGATAAGGATGAAGTTGATGATTATATAAAAGAATGTTTTCTTGTTCAATTTCCTCAGTTCAATAAACAGCAACTCAATAGAGCTTTTGCTATATTTATTAGATATCTTTTTCATTTTTTATATATAAAAATATTTACAGATGTTTCTTTAATTTCATGTTTTTACATCTTTAGAATTCTATGTTACTACAACAGATGATGTTAATGATTTGGATTTCGCTTATCAATTCGACAATCGAAATGATAAAGATGAATTATTACCAATATTAACAGCATATGAGTTCTATTATGAACTAGAGAGAAGATATGCATTATATTCATTCTTTTATTATCTATCCAATCAAAAGTTCTTAAATGTAATGAGAACTATTCCGTTATGTATTACATCATTTGTATATATATTTATTTATGTATTATATATGTTCTTATAGTTATCTTATCACTTTTATGTTGCAAATTTCTGTATATTTTTATTGTGTTTATTTAACCATTTTTTTGATTCATCAAACTGTAGATTTATAACAAAACCTATTACATATTCACTATGGATTAATTATTTAATTGATATTGATTTATATGATATAAATCAGGATATTGATTTAACTTATTATAGTTTTATGTCGCTTTATAAGTATTTATTTATACTTTCAGTTGGGGTTGAACTTCCAGTATAATAACATTTTTAATTATATTTGTATAGATAAATGTCTATATTTTCCTAAATATTACATATTATTTTGTTTCAGTGTTTTTAGCGTTTTGCTGTATTGAATTAGTAAATTGTTGTAGTATTATATAGTGAAATTTATATTATGTGAATAGTATATAAATATATATTTCCATTTGTGTTGGAATTTTATAATATGAAAGTCAAAGAAAAGAATGATATTTCTATAGATGATTTAGAAAATGATATTGATAATGAAGAAAACGATAATCTAAATAATAATTGTAATCATATTGAAGAAAATAGTATAATAGTTTCTAAAGAAGATGGATATAATGAAGAAGAGAATGATAAAGAAGAAAAGGAAATGGATAATGATGAGGTAGAAGAAGAAGAAGATCTAAATAATGAAGATGATGATATTGATAATGAAGAAGTAATAGAATATGAAATTCAAGGTAAATCTGAAGAAGAAAAAGAGAATGAAGATATTGATGATGATGAATATGAAGAGATGGAGGAGGAAGAAGGAGAAGAAGATAATCAGGAAGAAGTTGAAGAACAACAACAACAGGTAGTAGAAGATGGAGAGAATGAAGAGGAAGAAAGTCAAGAAGATATTCCAGATGAATTAATATTGATTAATCAGAATTTATCATCATTCTTTTTACCAGTAAATATAATCAACGATAATTCAGTTGGTGGTGTTATAATAGTAATCATATCATTTTTTATTATATGATGAAATATAGTCAACTTAATTAGTTTATATTGCATCTCTATGTTTTGGATTAATACCTCTTCAGAATGTTCTATTAGTCAAAATTCCACATGAATTACAGTTAATATTGATGATTAGTTCATTGAATATTTTTATATAGTATAATACTAATGATATTATATATTCAACAAATAGTTTATTTTGTGTATTTAAATATGTACCAATTGTATTGTGGATAATTCAGTTTATAGTTTCATTTATAATTCATTTAGTTTTATATCTCATATTTAACTATGATTTCATTAGTTCAGATCACTTTTTATTTGATGTAGTATTTATTTCCACAATTCTACATTGGAAATACTCATTTTTATTTAAGAATGTTCCAGTATAGATCTTATTATATATATATATAATATAGGAGGTAATTCATATGGTTATATCAATTAGTTTAATATCATATTTGTATAATAATTTAAATCAGTTTCAACTGTTTAATGAGATTCTTACCAAATACAACCATTCCTCCTTATTCTTTTCAAGTATATGTAATTTTTTATTATATAATAGCTCCTTATTCATATGGCTTTCAGTTTTTATCTTCATTTAGTGAATTCTATATGTACTTTTTATTGCATGTTGATATTGGAAGATTTGATAGTGTTTTGAAGAATGAAATTTGGTATGTTATTGGTAGAGGAATTGTATAAATATTAATACTTTACTTTTTTGTATTTATATTTACTATAATCTCAAATAATTTTAATATAAAAGAATCAATCTTTTAATTAATGATTTCTGTAGAATTTCACTGTTCTTCATGTTTATATTTTTTCTATTTTAATATAAAATCCTTTCAAAGTAAGAGAAATTATTCGTTTATTAAAAAAACAAATTTATCAAAATCTATTTATAATCAGGAGGAAAACCCAAACGATCCATAATCCTTCCATATTCTTTCGTTCGATTAGCATTCTTATCTCGAATTATTAGTGTATTTATTTCATATTCATCTTTAGAATCATCAACTTCTTCAGCATGTTTCATTACACATACACTAAAGAGAGGAGGCTTACCTTCTCTACCAATAAAATCATATCTCTCAATTATCTTTAATCCATTATCTTTACTACCATTTTCAAATCGATCTAATCTATAAGATGAACCAACTATCACAAATATTCCATTCTTATCTAAATACCTCTTTGCACTTTTACAATAATCTTCTACTCCACCTCTAAACTCACATAAACATGCTTTTTGATCAACTTTTGCTGGTAAAACTGTTCCTCGTTTTACGATAAAGTATGGTGGAGTTCCAGTGATTAATTGGAATTTTTTATCTTTCAATATATTCTCATCTCTTAAATCGCCATTATATACTTTACATCGATTATCAATTCCATTATATAATAAACTCCTTCTACATAAATCATAACTTATTTCTTGTGCTTCTATTCCATAACAGTTTATATTCTCATATTCAAAGGCAGTAAATAACAACACTGTTCCTAAACCACAACCCATATCTAACGATTCTTTTAAATCTACTTTATATTTTTCTACTGATCGAATAGCGACATATGCAGCACATACATCATCACTTGTAAATCGATGACCACCAATTCTTTGATAGATTTTCCAATCACCACAGATATTTGACAACATTTCACCATTTCTAGGATATAATTCTTTACGACCATCTATACCACGACTTTTAACTCCTGGAATTTTATAACCAGCAGGCCATTTGTTGTTTGGTCGAATAAAACCAGGATCTAAATAATGTTTTTGTCTTTTTAATGCATATATATGACCAGTACCATCACATATTTTACACTTTATCTTTTTACCTTTCTTTACTTTTCTAATTTATTAAATTCAGCAAAACATACCGATAACCGTTACCTTCACATTTCCAACAAGATGTTCCATCCAATTCATTTGTCCCAGGGGGTGCTATTTGACTATATTATATCTAAACAACCAATACTAGTCTTTCTTTATTTTTTTTAATATACATTTATAAATTGTGTACATACTATAAGCACCAGTGATACAAATACCACAAAGTACTGTTTTATTGATTATTTCACTCATAAAATGAAATGTAAATGAAAGAGAATCAAATCAATAGTCAAGCCTACATTATGTTTTTCTTTATTTATATAAAACAACGATTATTAAAACTTCATAAATGTTGTGATTTATTTAAACCTAGTGTTTGTCATACACTTACATATAAAAACAACAATTTTCCAATAGAAAAAATATTTATAAAAAAATGACAAAAAGCTCTTACACCAAACTACTCCTAATACTTCCACTAGTCCTCTCTTCTTCTCTTTTATCTTCTTCATCCAATAACAAATCAATAGCTGAGCTAAATGAAGGTAAAGACGGTAAATTTGGCATAAAAAACAACATACTTGTAGTTTCTTGATATTCTCTATATTCATTCACATTCTTCCTTAATTGTCGTTTCTCCATCATAGGAATAGATATAAATATAAATAAACATGTCATTAATACTGGTCCAACCAACAAATAATGCCAATGTTGTGTATTGTTGAGGATATTAATAAAATAGAAACTCCACCAGAATGTAAGTTCACAAAAATAATTGGGATGTCTTGAATATTTCCATAAACCAACATTACATATTTTCTTTGAATTATCACCATTAGAATGGAATTTTCTTAATTGATAATCTGCTATTCCTTGACATACAACTGATATAACAATTACTACATAAAATGGAATGACAAAATAGGTAAATGTACTGTTACTAGAATATTTAAAATAATCAAAAATTGGTTGAAGGTTAATAAATACAATTAAAGTTGGTATAAAATCAATACACACAAAACTTGATATAAACCATAACTTTGGAGAATATCTCTGTATTAGAGTGTATCTCCAATCTTGACACATCAAAGATTTAAAAGATATTCCCCAATTAACTGTAAGTCTTATTGACCATAGTAAAACTAAGCCAAATAATATAAGATTACCAAAATTCCATTTATAGTATAAAAATAATGCCCACAATAGCAAAACTGGAGGAAAAACACTCCAATACGGATCGTACACAGAAGCATTATTAACTATCAAACCACCAACCCATACCACTACTGTAGCAACTGTATCGATGATGAAAAACGAAATACGTAAATCCATATTTTGTAACGGAATAAACACACCCAGTGCAAAACCGAACGCAATCAAGTATACTCCCACTATAAATACAAACGAAAGCAGTCGGTTCTGCCTGAAATTCTCATATAAAGACTTTGTATTGTCAAGCTGCATGTTCGTCATTATTATATTAAAAAAATATAGTGGTTTCAAACAATAACGAATGAATAGATTGAACGCATTGAAGCTCAAGAAAATAAGATGGAGTCATAGAAAAAGTATACTAGATCCTGAATACCGGGTAAAAAGTTTGAAGCGAAGATCAACTGTTGATGAGAATGATGGAACAATCGAAGTGTTTGATGATTCAGAAATATTTCCTGGTATAGAATATATTTTTTATAAAATTATCAGAGTCTTTGAGAAATCGAAGTGATTTTCAAAAAATGTTCAGTTCTGACCCAATTCCATTATACACAGTAGCATTAAGAAAAGTACCTCATGGTATTTATTGTTGAAAATTATATTGAATAGACAGATCAAGAGATGATGTTAGTCTAATAAAAGATTATGTAAGTCATTTACCACTAATAGACTTATTAACAGAAAGACAACAACAAGAACTAGCAGAAACAATGTATGTAGAAAAGTTCAATAAAGGTGATATAATTGGAGATAGTTCAAAAGGTAAAATAGTATTTGGAATAATATTGAATGGTGAAGCAGAAGTGTCGTATATAGGAAAACAGAAAAGATCAAAAACAATGCTGTATAAGAATGAATTAATAGGAGAAGTATTTACTTTTATTTTATAATAATTCTTTATAAATAGAATATTTGTATGAAAACGAAATTCTTTAAGAATGTAATAATAAAAGCATCTACAAACTGTGAAGTAGCTAAAATAAAACAAGAAAGAGTTCATTTAATCTTCGATTCACGTCGAGAGGATTGTATAAAATCAAAATTAGAGTTTCTTAATGATATTGATTTATTCAAAGGATGGGAAGCAATGCATTTAAATAGAGTTGCAAGTGTATTAAAGACAGTAATGTATATTTAATATTTATTAACATAAATAGATTTGCTCCAGCAGCGTATATAGCCACTCAAGGTGAAATGCCTGAAGATATGTTCTTCGTAATTTCAGGACATATTCTCATCCAAAGAGAAGTGATTATTCATCAAAAACATACTGCTCCAACTAGTGCACATACATGGGAAACTAAATACTATAAATCTTCGAGAATAGTGAATGTGGGTGATATTTTACCAGGTCAATATTTTGGTGAAAGTGCATTGTTGATGAATGAACCAAGATTTGCTCATTGTATATCTGCTGGAATCACCAAAGTATTGGCATTAAATAGAAACGATTTTTTGTTATTAGCACATGGTAAAACATTTGATGTATATATACATATATTATTATTATTATTATTTATTAATTAATTAGATTATTGCCTCAAGAATGGAAACTTATCACACTGATGAATCATTAGAACAATTGATTGTAGAAAAAGAAAACGCTGAGAAAAGATGTATTCATCGAATTCATTACAAATTTGCAGAGAAAAATAAAAAGAAAGTGTTGGATCTAACATCTGATAAAAAAGAACTTCATGATAATGATGCAAACTCCAATTTTTCACCAATTAAGCATTTTGGTTCAAAATCAACATCATCAATACCTCATAATTATTTAAAATTGCCTAAAATAGAAGAACATAGAGCTTCAAAATTAGCATCATTAAGTTCATTGAATTTATATCCATTTTGCTCCAACTCCTATGTCAGATCATCCACCTAAAAGATTATCCACAAAATTGGCTGAAGAAGATGAAGAAATTGATGTAGTTTCTCCATTGAAAAGAAATTCAATTACATTTAATCCACTTAATACTCCTATAAAGAGAGTTAGTTTAGTAGTTAGAGAGATAGAAAGAGAGATAGAAGCAAGTGAAAGTGAAGAATATGGTTTTGATGAAGATGATGATTTTCTAGATGATGGAATGGATAATGAATATGGTGATTTGTAAATAATAAGTAATTATATAAATATATTTAAATGTATAACTATGTCTTTTGAGTTTTGATTTTTAGTATGAAAGGACAATATTTTAATTGTCAAACTATAATTCAAGCCATTTAATTTATTATTTTTGTTGTTTTTGTATTATATATCCACAATTGATGTATAAATTACATCACACGTATATATTCAATGTAATATAAATTCAATAGAGCAAGATTACTTCGCAATAATTCCTTTCAAAAGATTTATAATAATCAAGTATCGTTTACTTTATCTATTGATAGTGTACAAATTTACCACTTAGTAATTGCTTTAGAACCATTTATCTTTATCACAACTTTTCTACATCAACAAATCGTATTGTTCTTATTATATTGTAGAATATCGAGATGAATTCAATAAAATTCTTCAAGAACACAACAATTCACTAGTAGAGGATGGAGATTTAGAAAAAGAAGCCAAAAGAATTTCATCTTTTCTAAATGAAGATGTTTCATCATTAATTCTTCCCAAAAACTATCACCTCACAATCAAATATTAACACAATGGGAAATAATAACACAGCATCTTTATGGAATCAGAAAGAAGCAAATGAATGTGATGCTTATAATCAAGCAAAAGAACAATTTGACACTCTATTAGATCCCTGATACAGATGATCCATTGAACGATAGAGGAAGGAATTTCACTAGATATGATTATACTAATAGATATCAAAATAACAGATACACTAATAACAATCATTATAATAATCCAAATGTTGTACCAAATGAATATAAGAATCAAATGAAATTAAAGAAACAATTGAGTGATCCAAAAGTGCAAGAATGTATATAATATTATGTATATATTATTATAGCAATGTTATTGAATAATTATTTAGAACAGCCAATGATATATGGACCTGAATATATGAAAGGTAAATCAAGAATAGAAGTGAGTGATCATTTATTGTATAAGTCAATATTAAATGAAATGCCAAGAAGAAGAGCATTAGAAGCAATCTATGAAAGAAGGCTTGGCTTGACGAGATTCTTCAACAGATTAATGGATGAACCACCATATGCAACTCGACAAGGTTCTTATTTTAGAAATGAGGCAATGAACAGATCTTGGCCAAGAATAGCTAATAGAAAAGATAAACAGAATCCATATGTTGAGAAATGGGATTTGAATAAGTTGTTAGAAAGTGTGGATGTTGTTGTTGAAGATAGAATTGTATATATATATTATATATTATTAATTAGATTCCTGATCATCCTCAAGAAGAAATGAATCTCTCAAACAGGTTTGATGATTATGCACTAATTGATGAAGGAAGAGATAACTTCATGAAAGGTAAAAGTATTGAAGTCAACAACGAAGAAAAAACTCAACTTCGAGAAAATCCATTTGATTATAAATCTGATATTGAAATAGGTGAATATAGTAGTGATGGTATAGTAACAGAACCAGAACAACCAGGTGGATATAATCCATTAATAATGAAGAGAGATTATCGATACAAATGGCCAAGATTCAAAAAAGATGAAATAGGAGAAAAACCATATGAAGGTTTTAGTGATAGTGAATTAAAAGAAAGAGTAGTTGAAATAATGCCGAATGTGTATTTCTTTAAAGATGATCCTAAACGTAAATATTATGAGTATCGAGATGGAAGATTCCACTTATTAGATAAAAAGATATTAAAAAGTTCAATAAATCCTGAAGTTGAATATAATAACAGTTTAATGGCAACTTCTGATGAGTATGGATCAGATCTTGAACCAACACCTCCACATCAGTTTTACAGTAGAGATTATAATAGAACTGAAAAATCGTTAATCCCAAGAGCAGTTGGACAATTTTTAGATGGTTTAAAACAGTTGGATCATAATGAAGAAGTTGATAATAATACAAAAGAAGAAATAAGAATGTATATGGAGAATTCATTGATTAAAACAATCAAACAAAATAAATTAGAATTTGCTGATTTTTGTGATAATGATATACCTAATAAAGAAGGTATTTATTCTGAACCATTAGATGAAAATGACATGTCAAATGGTAAATTACCATCCAATTTACCAAAATCAAGATTGTGGAAATTATTAGGTCCAAAATTCACTAAAATAGCTGAAAGACATTATAACTTATCACCTTCTGAAAAGGTAGAATTAGAATTACCAAAAGTTAGGAATTTACCATTAGATCAACAAGAGATATATAATTCATCAAAATATTCATTTTATAGTCGAAATAGGAAATCTGATTATCAAAAATTCTACGAAAGAGATGATGAAGATTTCTTGATTCAAGATTATTCATTGTCAGAATATAAACAGAAATTTGGATCAAAAGCAACTGAAGAGTTTAAACAAGATAATGAAAACAATCAAAATAACAACGATAGAAACAATAATGAAAATGAAAGTCAAACATCTCCAATATTTGGAGAAAATACATTTTCATTCTATCAAAGTAGAGTATTGAAATATCCAAATAACAGTTTGTTTGGTAGTAGTGCATTTAATCCATCTCCTGTATTATTAGATAAGAAAAGATTTGATTTATTTGACAGTTTAGATGTTTTATTACCATCTGATGAAGAGAATAGATTTCATGATGATTATTCAAATGATGAAATTCATATGAATTCAAGTGTAGAGCCTGCCAATTTTAGTGAAATACTCAAAAATTCAAATCTTTCAAATGAAGAATTAATCAAAATAGTCAAAGAATATCCAAAGTATAAGAAAATGAATCTATCAGATAAAGAGGCAATGAATGTATTAAATGGCATTCTTCCTGATCAATCAAAATATCGTTATAATCCATATTCAGTACCAGAAGATGCAGAAGGAATATTAAAACCACCTAATGGTGTAGATCCAAAGCTGTTTAGAGCAATGACATTGTTTCAGACAAGACATAATCATAAAATATATGATGAAAAGGAAGAAGAAGATAATAATAATAAAGATGTGAATGGTAAAGATAATAAAAGGAAAAAAGTTGAAAAAGTTGAAATGTTGAGTAGTGAAAGTGATACTGATTTTGATCCAAGTATATATTATCATTATTATTATTATATAATTGAATAGATGATAATATTGAAAATCCAATGAATGAAGTATTTCAATTGGAGAAAGAAAAAAGAACCAAATATCTATGCTAAAGATATAGCAGAATCTCCTGATAGAAGTACAGGTCAATCAGGTTCAGTATCCTTCGTATTAGATCAGAAACAAGTACAACATACTACTAAAGGTGGAAGATCTGCTTTAGCTGTTGTTTTAGGTATTGCTGGTAACTTAGAAGGATGTGTTGGATATGGATATGGTAGAGCAAGAGATGTAACTAAAGCAAGAACAAAAGCATTAGTTTTTGTATATATTATTATTATATTATTGAATGTATATAGGCAAGAAATAATTATGTTGGCTGTGATTTATATGAAGGAAGAACATTATATCATGAAGTATCGGGTAAATATAACTCAACAAAAGTATTAATAAAACCAGCTGCTCCAGCTACAGGAATTATTGCATGTGATAGTTTATGGGCTATTCTATTCTGTTTAGGTATTAAAGATGCAGTTACTAAAGTGAGTGGCAATAGAAATATTTATTCATTAGTAAATGCAACTTTTGCAGCTTTGGATAAACATCAAAGTGTTTGGGATGTTAGTAGAATTAGAGGTCAGAGAATTAGAGATATGAGATACAGTCATTTGTGGAATAGAAGTAAACTGAGAGATGCTGAGAAGAAATATGGACTTGATCCACACAGATTTTAATAATTAAGATGATTTTTTTCTTTCACTTTTGTTTTTGATATTATTAATGTATATCATAAACATCGGATATATTTTGTTGTGTTATTTACATCTCTATGGGTTTTATTAAAAAAATTAATGAAATTAATAGGAAGAAATGGTAATGCATTGCATCTAAATTGATATTAACTTATCGTAATATATTTTATTAAATATTTTTAATGAATTTTCAATAATTAGCCAAATCAACAAAATCTATTAAAATAGAAAAATACAAATAGTAATATTGACTATTCCCAAATGAATTTAGTCAATTTAATCGTTCCATCTACTCCACAACTTATTAACGAATTATCTAATATAATCATATCTAATACTCCATAACTTGTCAACTATAATCAAAATAAATATATATAATATACGACAGCATCTTGTAGTGGTTTAATAAGTGTATTTTTAGGGTGTATATTAACAATAGTATCAACTAATTGAAAGGATTTACTATTCCATATCTTAATATCACCATCAGTAGATCCAGTAATGAAATATGGTTTTGAAGGATGAACTAATATTGATTTAATTGCAGAATTATGTGCATTTTCATTCACATAAATGAATTTCCTCTATTTCAATATAATTAAATATATATACTTGTCTCATATCAAAAATATTCATATCGCCTTTATCTCCTCCACTAATAATCATTCCATTAACACTCTCATAGCTGATACTCAAACCACCATCAGGATGACAAGCTGGAGCTTGAATACAAGGAGTAGAATTACTCACTAAAATATCCCAAATCTTCAAATTCTGTTTTCCTTTATTAGAACCAATTGTTCCAAGTATTGAACCACCATTCAAATAAACCATATCATTAGCACGTTTGCTAAAAGCTTGAATTACCTCAATGGATCTATTGTAATACAAATTCCACAGCCACAAGAAACCTGTAGAATTTAAAGCACAGAGTTTATTTCCTGAAGTATTAATTCTTACATTAGTGATTCTATGTTGTTGTGTAGATAGATCAACACCAGTTTTCTCATAAATTGCTATTGCATTTGGTTGTGAATATTGCCATAAAGTAACAATGCCATTTGTACTGCCTGATACATAGAATGGTAGCATTGGATGACTGGTTAATCTGATACTATTACTCTTTTCTTTAGAAAATGCTGTTGTTGGTGAAACTAAAGATTGTAAATCTATTTATAGAATAATGTATGAAATAAATAAATACTTTTATAATAATTATATTCAGTAATATAAGCATTACGAACATCATCTATTCCACTATTCCTTGGTGTCACTAGACAATTACAACTTATAAATATACTTGGTTTATCACTTTGAGTTTCTTTCATTTCATCCCATATACTCAATTTCTTTGTTATATAAGCATAATCTTTAATTGACTTTTCACTGATTTTAGTTGCATTGCAAAATGCTAATAATTGATATTTTCCATATTTTGAACAACTGATACTGGTGATGTTATCATTACTTCTATATATTTCAATTGGCTATATCAAATGATAATATATAAAATGAATATATATATACATGAGCTTTCGGATTCTTCATTTTGAATGTTGTAATATGTTCTTGTCTTCTTTGTAATAGCTTAATTAACACTGGATTAAGTTCATAATCCCACCATAACTTCTCCATTGAATCACTACCAAATATCTAAACAAAATAATATATATATAATAAATCATACACTTGTATAAGATTCACTGAAATATAATAATCTTTGAATTACTGAATCTTGTTGTGTTTGAGTTAAATCTAAATGATTATAATAATTAACATTCTAAAAATATACGTGAAATAGTGAAAGATGAGAGTTTATCAATAAGAAACACTTCATATCTATACAAACTATTGGATAATGCTCTAAACTCATCAAATAATTCTTCATCAACTTCATTAGTAGCTTTTAACTTTGTTTCAATTGTTAAATAAATCTCTTTTACAACATAAATGGATAATAATTTTGAACAATATTGTTGAGCGATTTTGATTGGATCAATAATTTCACTCTTAAAAACTTGAGATGGTTTGACATTATTTATATAATAATGCCATAATGATGAAACAGTTGTAACAATTGACTTTGAAATAGGGAATGATAACCCACCTATATATAGATAAAAATAACAACAATAATAAAAATATATTTATACTATTTCTCCACAAATGTAATTGATATAACAATGGATAATCCAACATCAAATAAGCAGCTAATGAAAAATAACAATACACTAATATCATAATAGAGTTATAATTGGGTTTAGTAATATCATCACTATTAACATTATGGCTGTTTATTGTCTGGTTCAATAACACATTACTATATAACATCAAACCAACTGCTAAGATTCTTGGAACATCCATTTCTATACGATGCAATTGAGTTTCACATAATTCATTGATATAATTTCTTAACATTTTTGTTAATAATAACAATATTCTATTATCTAATATAATTGATGATTTGTGGTAGAAATCCTTAATCTGATAAGTTAAGAATGATCCAGTTGTTAATGCATAATTCAATTGTATTGATTTATAGTCAATCTCTTGAGTAAAATAGGTTATGAATGACATTTCTGTTTCTATTATTGAATGTGCTTTTGTTGGTGTATTTCTGTCATTATGTTTACTCAAGCTATGAACAGATTTAAACAACAATTTCTCTTCATCTCTAACTAACCTTTTAATTAATGTAGAAAGTGTATTTTTCAATAACACATCCAATTGACTTTTATTGATATAATTAACACCTGTTGATTCATGTAATATCAATAATTTCTCATACGCTAAAGTATAATTCTTACTATTGGCATATGCAATTGATGATTTGATCAAGCTTGCTTCAATAAAATAATTATATTCATCACTTCTTTTCAATGGAGGACAAGACGTTAATAAATAATGAGCCAAATATGGTGTTGATGGTTGATAACGTGATGTTAAAACTGGATAAATTGTATCTTTAATGTTTGGATCTGACTTATAAAAATCTATTACTTCTGGTGCAATATTAAACTTTGGATAATTCTTTTCACTCATTTCTTGATCACTAATAACATCACTGAATAGTATTAAATATGAACAATTGTGTTCTTTTAATAACCAATAACAGATTGAAGCTAAATACCAATCACGATTGTAATATGCCACTGATAATATGTGATTTCTAATAATACTCTCATATAATTCTGTATTATTTGGACATAACATTTTACATATTAACAATGCTAATTGGTAATCATGTAAATTCTATAATTTTAATAAATAAATATAATAAAACATACTTTTAAACAGACATTTATTGCATCTTCAATTTTATTGGCTAAAAGGAAGAATACAACAGCTGTATCATATCTTCTCTTTGATAATAAAACAAATGCATTCTTGGAAGCAGCAATTTGATGTTCTTTCTGATTAAAATCTCTACTAAAGAACTGGAACAACTTTGTATCTTTTGCTAACTTGAATAAGTTTGTAACGACTATTTTTTGACTTAATAATAAATAGAATAATGCACAATTCATTGGTTCAGATTTGTTATTCTGAAATTCTGCCATTGCTATCTTTTGCACCAACTGTTTTAACTTTATATTAGAATCTAACCATAGTAAAATACCATACTTCTTCAAATTAACCCACAAATTAGGAATTGATGGTAAAATATAATCTAAAAACACATCACTAGATCTTGAATGTAAACCCCATAGAATATCAATACTTTGTATATTGAATACTCTTTGATTCTCTCCTAAGTACTTATTGCCAAAATCATATGATTTTACTGCTTTCATATATTGAATTCCAGCATTGTCAAGACTTGAAGATATTGGATTATTTCCACAAAATAACACTTTATATGTTTCTAATATGGTTTGTAAAGCAGGTAAACTGGATTTATCCATACCTTCTACTTGCATATTCTATTTTATAATAATAATAATATATATACTGGTAATTCTTTTACTAAAATATCAATCATTTCATTATTAACCACTACTTTTTCTCTTATATATTTATTGGCATTATTTGCTTTCTTTGCTTTATTAATCAATACAATCTCTTCTAATGAATTCTCTTTTAGTTTTGGTGAATTTGGACTTACATCACTGAAATTATCATCAATAACACTATTCTGTTTAGACAAAGCAGGTGTAAATTCATCAAATATGTTTGATTCTTTTTCTACAGGTGTTATAGCAACTCCTCCACCTCCTACTCTACTACCTGATCTTGATCTAAACCCAGATTTAGATGGGAAATAGAGATTTGGAGGAAATGTAGAATCATTATTGCTATTAGTAGTTTCATTCTTTAAGTAAAATGGTTCTAATTCATTATAAGTGGACATCAAATTAATAACTGGTAAATATGGTAATGCAATGATATATTCAGATGATTTTAGCCCCAAAGTTTCATCTTCTTCTTTCTGTTTAATATATTCTATTGTATTATCATAAATAAACTTAATCAAATATTTCACTTTATCATAACCACCTTCACTAAAGAAATGCAACATAAAAGTAGGAACGAATGTGTGTTTTGAGAATTGTACATGATCTGAGAGTGATATAATGTTATTGGTTGATATATGAGGTATAATAGTATGATTATATTTAGATTGAATTGGTACTCTTGGTACAATCCATGAAGAAAAACACAAAATAGAATTATTACAAGTTACTACTAGATTTCCATTTAAAGTCCATATTAATGAATGAATAGAATCAGTTATTACATTATCACCTGATGTTTTAGAGAGTGTATGCCAAGTATCGTACTCATAATAATAAATAGATACATTCTTACCATATCCTATTGCAATAATTGGTTTAATAGTTTGAAATTCACTCCACGCAATACATAATCCATCATATTCATCTTCTTTACATTCATAATCAAGTGATTCTATAAGATGAAATCGATTTACACTGGATAAACACCCATAAATCTTTACATTTAAATAAACGATATTATCTTTGATCTTTTCATAACCTACAGCTACTTTACCGAAACAACATCTTACAATTACTGGCTTATAGTCTATTTCAGGTAATTTAAACTCATCATATGGTAAATTCCTATCAATTATCCATAAACGCAATACATTATTCTTATGAAAAGAAATAAATGACATATTCTTATTGGATATTGTATAACCAATAGAATCAATACAACTATCAACATCAACTAAACCTTCTTCAATTGGAATAGTTTTAACTGTATATAAAGTTGGTTTAAAATCATTGAAAATATTGGGTAAACTATAAACCATTATAACTTGACCAGTATCTGTTTCAGTAATGTATATTATATACACATTATTCTCACTGTAATACACTTGTAAGAATGAATTAAATACTGTTGAATTAGATCGAACAATGGTGGGAGTAGAACCACAGAAATTAAGTGAACCTACAATATATTAATATATATATATATATATATATATATATATATATATATTAATACTTTCTTCATCAATTGTAAAACATCTGAGGGTATTATTTGTTACATCTAATACATATTTCGTATTATTCTTAATCATAATACAAATACCTGATAAATCTCTCGTTTTATATTGAACACAAGGTGATAAGAATTTCTTACATAATAATGCAAATGGATTAACTTTCCATATACTAATTGTACCTTTTATTGTATATGTTATAATATGAGTATCTTTAGATTCAACAATACAAGTCCTTGTCTCATCAGCTGTGATTGATGGAATATATAAAATATTATGAATTTTACTACGATGACCTACACGATATAACATCTTATTGGTTGCAATTGGTTCATTTCCATTCCATTTTATATCAAATGTTTTCAAGTTTCCTAAACTTCCTTGACTGATTACATTCAATTCTAATTTTGATATATCAAATGACCATTTCTTATCACTCAATAAATCATCTTTATCATCATTAATCTTACACCAAACACACATATAACAATAACTTGCCATATTGTATAACTCATTATGTTTTAAGTTCAATTCGTAATTATCTAATTGTAGTTTTACATACATTTCCATTGTGATGGGAGATCTTGGATAATCATATAGATTATTGACAATATATATCAACAACTATTATAATATATATATATATATATACTTGACTACTATAGGTTTGACATATCAAATATTGTCTACTATCTAATCTATTCACTATACTTCCAATATGATGTAAATTATGTTTTTCTCGAGAGGTATGATAATGACCTTGATAAAACCAATATTCAGATTGATTCTGCTTTCTCATGTATAATATATTCTTACTAAAATTGTCATTATTATTTTTATTATCTTTATTTGTTGTTTTGGTTAAGATTATTTCATTCTTATTTTCAGGTAAATAAAGATTAATATATGATAATGATGCAATCTTAGATGGAGATGGAATATACTCTAATGTATAAGATAATACGAATTTAAATGATTCATAAAAATCAGTTTCTATATATATCCTTATCTTATTATCTCTACAATAAGTTAGAAGTGAATTTGGTATTGATTTGTTCGTTATGTGATTCTTATATAAAGGAGACCATAATACTGAATATAATGATCGAGGATGTCTTAATGTAATGGATATTGGATTGCATAATGTATTGATACATAAATTATACCATATTCGAATAAATGAACCATACTGTGTCATTGTATAAAATAATCTACCATCTGGAGAAAATTTACTGTCTAAAATTGGATTTTTTAATTTTTGATCGATTTGTTTTTCGTATAGTAATGACCACCAGTTACTCCATTCTAATTCATTCTCTGGTTGACTTCTTGTACCAAATAAACTGATATTATCTCCTGTGGCTAGTAAAATTGGATCTAACGGATGAAAACTTAGACTGTATATGTAACCATTTGGAGACAATGCGCATCGTGCATACCACTATATTTTAATTATATAATATTAAATGTATACATAATATTCACTGATTGACGAAGGATCAGAAGAACGAGCATACAATATTACTGTCCCATAGGAGGCAACAGCAAATACATTCAGATAGTTTGGTGATACATACAACGAATCGTTCCAACACACAGCAGTTATACTATTCTTGTGTAATCCATCATCTATAGTTTGTCTTATATAATAACTGTCACTATCAGATGAGCCATAATTATTACTACAATAGATTATTACTTTCTTTCCTACAGCACATAATAACCATAACTCACCATCAAATTCACTGCTATCAACAGTATTTGGGCCAGAATTAGTTGAACCACTTAAATGCTGGATTTTACTTATTTCTGAAGGCTGCATCAATTGTTACAACAGATTTTAAAAAATCCAAACTTATCGAAACTTTTCTAAAACCAATTTTAAAATCGGTTTGATTTCTTGTTTATCGAAAAGCTATATGGAAAAATAGAATTACATAAAGAAATATTGCATGTCTGAAGGAGATGAAATTAAAAAACCACTTGGAAAAGGTGGACAAGGATGTGTAAAGCTTGTAGAGCATAATGGACAACGAATGGCAAGAAAAGAAATAAATGTGAAAAAAAATGGATTAGAACAATGTCTTAAAGAAGTAAAAATGATTGAACAACTTCGCGATAGACATGTGTTGATATTTAAGGAGTATTATCATGATAAAGAACATGATAAGTTTTACATTTACACTGAATACTTCAGAAATCGAGATTTAAGACGTTTAATCGAGAAACAGAATCATAAAGATTTTGAAATACCTGTATTTATATTTATAATACATATTTTGAATAGATTGTGATAAAGTATATGAAAGACTTGATAAATGTTGTTAAATACATACATAGTAAGAATATTATTCATCGAGATTTGAAACCAGGAAATATATTAGTGAGTGATAATAATGAACTTGTAATTGGTGATTTAGGTTTAGCTGTTGAAAAAGGCATGTCACACTATGGTTTTGGAGGTACTCCCAACTATATTGCTCCAGAAATATATGAAAACGAAGAAAATCCTCCATATTCTGAAGCTAGTGATATATTTGCTTTGGGTTGTATATTCTATGAAATTTATACTTTAAGAATGTTATACAATGGAAGAGATAATAAAGAAATTCGAGATAAAATACTCAGTAATATAGTAGTATCATTTGAAAGAAATGATTTAGATAGAAATACTTTAGTAGAGAATCTAATAATGAAAATGCTTGAAAAAGATCCAAGTAAAAGATTATGTTTGAAAAGAATTGAAGATAGAGTAAATATAATCGAAGAAGATTTAGATATTTCATCTGTACCAAATTCAACAGTATCTAGTTTCATCCCTTCTTCTATTTCTGCTTCTCATCCAGTTGCTGGTAAAATTTCTACTACCTATAGTTCATTTGCTCCATCTCAACAATTAAATCCAATTATAGCTTTTTATTTACATAATGCTTCTGTAGCTAATATATCACTCGATGACATGTGTGCAATGAGTCAAGAACAATTCAAAAGGATATGGAAAAATGATAATATAAATTTCATGTTTCCTATTATTGATCAAACTAATCCGCCATTTACTGCCAAAGATGCATTGCTATTAAAGAATGGTAAGAATGAGTTTGAAGATAAACTACAGAAACTAATACAAATGATCAATAGTCTACCTGATTATTATAGTAGTGGAATTGAAGATAGAATTGACTTATTTTTATCTGTTCTTGAATTACAATTCTCATTTGATGAAATTGATACTGTAAATAACTCTAAAAACAGCAAAACAACAACTTCAACTCAACTACCACCATCATCACCACCACAATCTACAATGAATTTCTATTTAGAGGATGGTGCAATTGAAAGTAAATCACTCAATAACATGTGTAGAATGAGCCAAGAAGAATTTAATCAGTTTTGGAAATATGATTATATAAATATGATGTTTCCAGTTGTTGGTCAAACTAATCCACCATTTACTCTTGAAAATGCATTTGTGTTAATGAAAAGAAAAAACGAGTTTAAAGATAAATTGGAAAAACTATTACCTCTATTAAGACAATTACCCGAAGAAATGATTATTAGTATTTCAGAGAGAATTGATTTATTTCTAGCTTCTCTTGAATTGCCATATTCGTTTGATGGAATTGAAAGTGTAAATAACTCTTATAATATCAAATCAACTTCTTCATCAGCTCATCCTCCGCCACCATCAACATCTTCATCAACAAACTCATCATCAACAATTCCATTAACTCCCTCAATAACAAAAAGAAAAATACCAATTTATCAAAGAGGTGGTTTACATCCTTCAAGATGGATTCATGTAACTGATGTTGAAATTGATAATTGTCCTGCACAAGTTCAATCATTATGGTATGAAAGGCCTGATGAAGGAAATAATTTACTATCTGTGAATGGAGAACCACCAAATTATCATCCTTCTGGAATAGTACAAGGATCAGAAGGATTGGATTATTCATTCCTTAACAAGATTGGATATGGAAATTGGTGGACTAAGACTAAAGAAGAAGAATATGTATATGTTCCTGTTTATCAAAGAGAAGGACATCATCCTTCTAAATGGATATATCAAACAACAGCCCCAATCAAAGCTGAGTATAAAGATAAAATTACATGTCTTTATTATGCTCGAAGTAATGAAGGAAATGAACTACTATCTGTTATTGGAGTACCAAGTGTTTATCATTTGAATGGAAGACAAGTTGAAGGATCATCAGGAATTCCAAGAGAATATTTGAATAAGATATCTCAAGCTGGTTGGTGGAATTATACGAAATAATTTCTTTAATGACTATTATTATTCTTAAATCTATTACTTGTTCTACATAAACAATATAAACAATATTGAACTAAAATAAGATAAATCGTTCAAATTAAAAAAATATGAATGTTTTTGAAGTCTATATTAATAGATACAGTCAAATTTAATAAAAATAAAATAGGTTTATCAAAAAAATTCACAAACCAGTTTCAGCACTATTTACATATAAAATATTTACATGTCTGAAGGAGATATTATTATAAAGTCACTCGGAAAAGGTGGACAAGGGTCAGTGAAGTTGGTTAAACATAATGGACCTTCTTATGGCAAGAAAAGAAATAAATGTGAATAAAAATGGATTAGAACAATGTCTTAAAGAAGTAAAAATGATTGAACAACTTCGCGATAGACATGTGTTGATATTTAAGGAGTATTATCATGATAAAGAACATGATAAGTTTTACATTTACACTGAATACTTCAGAAATCGAGATTTAAGACGTTTAATCGAGAAACAGAATCATAAAGATTTTGAAATACCTGTATTTATATTTATAATACATATTTTGAATAGATTGTGATAAAGTATATGAAAGACTTGATAAATGTTGTTAAATACATACATAGTAAGAATATTATTCATCGAGATTTGAAACCAGGAAATATATTAGTGAGTGATAATAATGAACTTGTAATTGGTGATTTAGGTTTAGCTGTTGAAAAAGGCATGTCACACTATGGTTTTGGAGGTACTCCCAACTATATTGCTCCAGAAATATATGAAAACGAAGAAAATCCTCCATATTCTGAAGCTAGTGATATATTTGCTTTGGGTTGTATATTCTATGAAATTTATACTTTGAAACAATTATTTAATGAAAATGAAAGTAAAGAAGTTATTAAAGATAAGATAACAAGTGACCTTGATTTAGTATTTGAAAGAAATTTTGAGAGAAATTCTTCGATTGAAAAATTAATAATAAGAATGGTTGAAAAAGATCCAAATATAAGAATAAACCTTGATAAGATAGAAGAGAGAATGGAAATAATTGAAGATGATTTAGAAGCATCATCAAGACATGACTCTACTGTATATACATCTGTATCACGTACTATATCAGTTTCACAACATCATAATCTAACTGTTGGTTTTTATTTATTTAATGAATGTATTGAAAATATGTCACTAGCATATTTGTGTGAAATGAATCAAAATGATTTTAACAGAGAATGGAATTATGAATATGCCTACATACTATTTCCTACTATTGGTCAAAATAATCCACCTTTTACACTTGAAGATGCGCTTTTATTAAAGAATAGAAAAAGTGAATATTTAGATAATTTGAGGATATTATTAAATTTATTAAGAAGTTCTCCTAACTATATGAGTAGTGGAATATCATATTCAATTGATTTATTCTTGGATATTATAGAATTACCAGAGTTTAAACAAAATCCACTTGATGAACAAAGAATTCAAACTGAATTTATTAACATGTTTAATAGAATGTTCACACTAATTGCTAATGTTAGTAGCCAGTAATTATAAATAATTCAAACTCAGCTTTAAAAACAACATTATAAAAAACAAATCAAGAATTTTTTATTTTTTATTTTTTTCTTTGATATTATTAAGTACTTTCAAATCTTGCTTGATAGATTCATTCAATTTTTCAATACCATCTTGTAATTGACATAAAATCTATTTAAAAATAATAACAATAACGAAATAATACATTTTCTAAGTTTTCTTTTTGTTTATCATTCAATTGAACATTATCTTTACTAAATTTCCATCCTTGTACATTCTTCAATGAATTTAATTCAGTTAATCTTGCATTGAAAGAACTATAATAATAATAATAATAATAATAATAATAATAATAATAATATAAAAATACTTTGGTTTTGATAAATTCTCTAACAATTCTCTCAGTCTATTATTATAATTTATTTCTTCAGTATAAAGAGGATGTCTATCATTTTTAATTATTTCTAATCTAATTAACAACTGTATCAATCTTTTACTCAACTCCCATTGGTGGTTTCTACATTCATTTAATAATCCATTATTCTTAATTGCTTCTAATTTTATCTTTTCTATTGTATTCAATAGCTTCTTCACTAATTCATTTATTTTTGGTATATTTTTAGTTTGTTGTTCAGCTCTTTCTTTTAATTGTTTAAATCCATATAATGGAGTTGGTATTAAATTATTCTTGTCAGGATTATTCTGTCCAATGGCTTGTTTCCAGGTTTGTTCAGGTATTGATGTTGGAGGTGATAAAAATGATGATGATGGTTGTTGTTGTTGTTGTTGAATATTATTATTATTATTATTTATTGAATAAGTACTATAAAATACATGTTGGAATAAACATCGTGGACTTGGTTCATACATTGAATTTATTCTTTCTATTTGTGATAATGGTGAATCATTTGGAATATTTGACATATTATTATTATTTCCAAATATTCCACCACCTAATCCAGTATTTGCTGCATTATTACCAAATAAACTACTTCCACCACCTAATCCACCAGTTGCTGTTGTTGTTGAATTACCAAATAATCCATTTGTTGAATTATTACCGAATAATCCTCCACCTATTGTTGTATTAGTTCCTGTATTGCCAAATAGACCTCCTGGTTTTGCAGCATTATTATTACTATTGCCAAATAGACTACTTCCAGTTGTATTGTTTGTATTACCAAAAAGACCTCCAGTTGCTGGTGCAGTTGTATTACTTGAATTGCCAAAAAGACCTCCGGTTGATGGTGTAGTTGTATTACCAAAAAGGCTAGATCCTGTTGTTGTATTTTTGTTATTGTTTCCAAAAAGTCCACCAGCGTTATTATTTGCACCATTATTCCCAAATAAACTGTTTGTAGTGGTAGGTGCAGCATTTTGCTGTGTATTTCCAAATAAACTATTAGTAGGTGGATTTGAACTTAATCCATTCAAGCTCAAAGGAGGTGCAGCAGATATTGGTGCTATAGAAGGTCCTAAATTTGGAGCATTAATGTTCATTCTCTCTAAAAATTGAAAAGAATGTGAGAGAGTTTCAAAAATATATTCGTTTTTAGATGTATTTTGAATGTAATAAACAAAACATGAAAATAAACATCAAACAATAACATCATAAAAATATAAAAAACTAAAATGCGCTTATAAAGAAGTATAAGTAAAGAATGAAAATCCATTTTAAACAAAAGTTCTGTCTCATTTTTCTTCAAAACAATATAGTGACTCACTTAATTCGATTATGTGATTTTTTTAGTTTATATGTTTATAATTCATTAGATTATCTAAAAATGATAAAACATACTAAAACGAATATTTTTTCAATTTTTAAAATTCGTTATTTATGCTAGAAAGGTTTAGAGAGATATAAAGGTTATTTTTAATATATAAGTCAGCAAGAAATGTTAAGTATAAACGAAAAAGTGTTTAGATATTTCCACTGTATGATGTTTGATCTATTTTTATGTAGTGAACCAAGTTGATACATTTAAACTCGATAAAAATATAAGAGAAGTGTTTAAGTATGATCTGGTATTTATTATTTCTAGAAATAACTTCAAAGTCTCTCCATCAGAATTTGTTTTTCATTTCGACAAGGAAATCACTCCATGTAATTTAACGCTGGTTCAACAATTATGTATAAACAATATTTTATAAGTATGATAGCATTGATTTGTCAAACCCACTCTATATCTTTATCAGACTGTTATTTTATAATTTTATCAATATGCATGTCTACATCATCAATAGATAATATTACATTTTATTTAAGTTCAATCGATGAACATTGGCCGATTGATTCGGTGCAAATGTATACACTGAAGAAGAATGAAGAAAGTAAAATATACAATTCAGCCAAATCATTTGATAAAGACAATGATGATTTGCTATCACTGGATGAATTTCAGTTATTTTTTTCTAAATATAAAGAGTTATTCCAACCACTTGACTCATTTATAAAATCAATGAAAAGTAAAATATTAGGCGTGAAATATTGGGATCTTTTATTGGATAGATACAAGAAATATGAATTTATATATAAATATAGACAAAAGAACAATGATAGAGCACCAAAACAAACAATATGTAAAAGGATTGATTGTTATTTAGTGACTGGATATTTTTCACTTTATGATTGTGATTATTGTGATCCACCAATAGATTCAGATAGATTTGAATTAATGCAACTACTACAAAAACGAACAGCTAAAATTAGACCTTCCATACTCAACAATAGTGATAATATGCTACGAATGTCATTAGCATCTAGGAAAAGTTCGGGAGTAAGAAGGAAGAAGAGTACAGCCATATCATTTAATAGTTCAACAAATACGAATATGGAAAGATCAAGACTGTATAATATGGAGAAATCAAAACGACCATCTGATGTTGGTGCAATGAAGAAACAAAGTCGAAGAATTGATGATATTAATAACACACCTCAAGCTATTATACAACAGCAAACAATATTAGAGAAAAGATCAAAGCCAAATGTGGCAAAAAGATCAATAGATGATAAACTAAAAGCAGCTAGAGCAAAATCACCATCTACACCTCATAAGGTTAATAATAATAATAGTAATAAATCTGATAGTAATACTAAATCATCCAATATAACATCTCCTCATTCTCCTCCTATTAATTTGAATACAAAGAAAAGTAACAATTCACCTCAATTTTTATCACCAAACAGAAGAAGTGTTAAGGCTAGTAAAAATGGTAATATTAAAGAGGGATTACTACCAGGTGAACCTATACCTAATTCATCTGTAAATACTAGTGTTACACCATCTAAAAGTGGTAGTATAAAAATAGTAATTAATAAAGCTAATCCACCCAATTTAAATTCAGGAGTAGTACCAATACATGTGGATATAGGTGAAGTTGTACCTGATACTACTGCTTCAGCACATCATAGTCTTAGTGATGAAGATAAAACTATTAATATTGCAACCAATAATGAAGTTGTTCCGTTTTAATGTGTTATGAAACCCAAAAATTAGTATCCAGATTATAGTCTTTTGTCCATATAACTTATTTATATTGTTTAAATATGTTTTGTTGATGTGATTATTAATAAAAATGAGTATTTATAACTTTACAAAAATATAGTCGTTTCGAATAATCACTTTTTCAAAATCATTTAATTATGATTAATTAGAGATACATGGGAGAATATGTAATATCCAAATCAATTCATGTCACTGATATTAAGGATTTTGTATCGTACTAGATATTTGATTCTATAGATTGAACTAAGAGGTGAATGTGGTTCTGGTAAATTCGCAACTGTTCAAAAAAGTAGATTAAAATCATCTGAAATTGAAGTTGCTGTAAAGATAATAAATAAAGCAAAGACTTATGAACATACAAAGAATGGAGAGCATAAGAATGATCCTTTCTATCGTGTTGAAAGAGAAATAAAAATTTTATCATCCTTATCTCATCCACATATTGTAGAATACAAAGGTTGTTATGAAGATAATGATAATGTGTATATTCTTCAAGATTATGTTACATATGATAATTGTAAGTTTGATCTTGATGATTATTTGTTATATCATGGAAATGTATTATTTATTTATTATAAAATAGTTATCTGAATTACACTCTCATCATTTATTCTGTCAATTACTTTCGGCAATAGAATATATCCATTATAAGAACATATGTCATTGTGATTTAAAAACTGCAAATATACTGATCAGTAATATTGGTGTTAAACTAATAGATTTTGGATTAAGTCGATATTTTCAAAAAGATTTATTATTTCATAAAGTATATGGAACTCCTAATTATATGAGTCCAGAAATCTATTTAAATACACCAGAGCCAGGTTATGATGGTGTAAAAGCTGATATTTGGGCATGTGGAATAATACTATATATAATGATCACTCGAGAAAAACCATTTATAGGTGAAGATATTATGGAACTTAGAAATAATATAATAAATCATCAATATACACCAATAACAACAGTTTCTGATGAATTGAATGATTTATTGTCGAAAATGTTTATTAAAGATCCAAATGAAAGAATATCTTTATCACAAATCAAACATCATATATGGATTACTAAAAATAATACTGATTCTGAAGAAGGAAAGAGTTGTAACAATAAAACAATGACTGTTTCAACACCTACAAGTGAAAAAAAGAATAATCATATAAATAACGTTGCTGAAAATAATGAAATAAAAAATGAAAATGAAAATGATGATTTGCCATTGAATAGATCATCTTCTATCACTTTAGCTTTAGCAAAAACAACAAAACAAAAGAAAAACCATAATCATATTATCCCTCCTTTATATCCAAATAATCCTTTATTTCAATCTGAACCTGATATAAATAGTGGTAATAACAATAATAAAACAAATTCTCCTTTTAATGGAAATGCAATAAGTATATATGAATTTATAGCTGAACAAAATAATGAAGAAGAAGATGATGATGATGAAGAAAAGGAAGAAAAAGAAAATGAAATAGAAAATCCTAAACATAAACGTCATTATTCGTTTCAATCATTTCCAATATCATCTTTACACTCTGCAAAGACTACTCCTTCCTTTAAACCCAGAAGTATGTCAACAGCCTTGTCAATGTCAAATACATCACCTTTTTTGTCTTCTTTTTCATTACTACCTCCTGCTGCTGTTAATTATAGTAATTCTAGTAGTAATAATTCTATTATATTACCTTTACCTATAAACTCTTCAACTAATTCAAATAATAACTCATTTTCGTTATTATCATCTTTCCCATCTCCACAGAATAATACAAATGGTAGTAATAACAATAGTACAACACCTACTGGACAGTATTCTTTGTATCCACAACAATCTCCGTTTTTACAACCAATTCCTGTTTTACCACACACTTATTCACTGAGTTTAGATGATGACTATGGGGAAGAAGAAGAAGAGTGTGATTTAGATGCTATCTGGCAATTTAGAGGATAAATGTTAGTATTTGTACATAATTTTTTTAACAATGTTTTATTATTATTATGTTTGTAAAAACCAATAAAAAGAAAAGTTGTAAATCAAAAATATCTACATATTTACTATAAATGTGCTAATTGCATAAAATACTTTATTCACACTAGTCTAACATAATACGCTCCACATATAATACATAATTTGGTAGGATTTATTAGATATCCCATGTCTATGTTTAAATTGTAAAGCCCACGAGGGAGTAATATTAAGGGGTTTCATTGCTCTCTGCTTCTTTAAAACTTCATAAACACTGAAAGCAACATCTTTAATGTTGTTGTCACTAAATGCCACGTGTGATCCTATAACAGAGGCTTGATTCCACAATATATTCATGATAATGTCTTCTTCATCCCTTGTAAAAACTTTCGTTGATGAGCCTCTTCTATCAATCGATGGATCTTCTAATCTGTTCTTCCAAGCACGATACTTCTTGGACAGTGTGGGCCTCTTTATTTCATAAGTTCTAGCAATAAGTGAAATGTTACCAGTCTGTTCAATTAAGTTGAACAGTTCAATCCATCTTTCAGGTGATAGATTATACGCAACTCCCTGTCTCTTGTAGCCTATTTTTTCTGTGGATGAACCTTTACTTTCTAACACAGTTTTCATGGATGAAACTAAGAAAAAATGAAACAAATACCAAATTAAAAATTATCAATTCATCTTACTCAATTTATTGCATGTGTATTTCAAAATGGATTAGCACTATCCCATTAGATGAAATTTATTTCGCCGATCAAATTTATATGTACTATACAGCTGTGCATGCAACCTCACATAAAATTACAAATATTTAAAGAATTATGTTCAATCAAAAACACACATAACAAAAACATTACACAACACTACATACGTTCCTTAACACCAATATTGCACTTTTTTAACATACTGATCAAAAATTTAAATAATAAATTATATTCCATCAGTTTTCATTATCATCAATATATTTCATCTAATTCTAAATTCATCCACGCTAAAATCGTTACTCTAACCTGAAGTGTCAGAATTAAATTTTGAGATAACACATCGGTAAGGATTGTAATTTGTGCTGCTAGAATGTATACATAATATACAATAATAAAAGAACATAAAAAACCTAAATAGTGACAAAATTTAATTGTGCAACATTAGTTACAGGATTTTAAACATTTGATAACTATCAGATACTAACTAGCGAAACCAAAACAATGTTTCTGTCGATTACATTATCCAAAGAAGGTATTTCTTAAAGACTAAATGTTGTTTTTTGTGTGAATTATTAATAAATAAGCATTTTTAGACATAAATAGTAATTTTATTACATTAACACCCTCACTCTTACCCTTTTCGTCTAGTTAAATTAACACTATAATTTCGGTTATACATTTATAGAAGCTTGATCAGGCTTGCTACTGTTACATAATCTACTCAAGAACAATGCCACCTCCTAAAACTACACCTGTAAATTCGAATCTCTTTATTATAATGCATAGAAAAAGCTAAGATCCACATCCAATAGAAAGAAATCTGCAACAGAATCAGTAGAAGTATCCGAAGCTAGGAGAAGATTGTCTGTTATGGGCGGAAATCCCCATTTAGATGGAGTGGAGCATGCCAAAAGTCCAGAAGCTCCTGGTACATCAAGTACAGTAATGCAGAACGCTATAAGAGTATATTATGGTAGATCAAAGAAAGGTATTGTTCCATTTAATGAACACAAAACCAATCAAGACAGAATGTTTATGCAGACAGATGCAAAAACTAATTCTGTGATATTATGTGTAATGGATGGACATGGGGAAGTAGGTCATTTAGTAAGTAGTTTTCTACAAACAAAAATACCCAAAATATTACTAAACAATCCAGCTTGGACAAGTAATGTACCAAATGCGTTAAAGCAGACAATACAACAAGTCGATCAAATGCTTCAAAGAGATACAGCAATACAAACTCAATTTAGTGGATCAACGTTAGTAATGGCAGTAATTCGGAGTAATACTCTATATACTGCAAATGTTGGTGATAGTAGATGTATATTAGCTAAAACTATCAGTGACACACCAGGAAACACTTGGTTGCCTGAACAAATCACAATTGATCATAAACCTGATTTACCTAAAGAAAAAGAACGTATAATAAAGTCGGGTGGAAGAGTATTTTGTGTGACATATCCAGGAGGCATTGTAGGCCCACCACGTGTATTTCTTAAAGCTATGGACATACCTGGTTTGGCTATGAGTAGAAGTATCGGAGATGAAGTGTCTCATAGTGTAGGAGTGTCAGCTATTCCAGATATTACCACTAGACAGTTATTACCTACAGACAAAGCAATTATATTAGCATCAGATGGATTATGGGAGTTTATTACTAATAATGAAGTGGTTGCTGTATGTGCTAAGAAACCACATCCTAAAGATGCTGTGGATGTAATGATGAAGATGAGTGAAGAGATATGGTTGAAGAATGAACAAGTGGTGGATGATACAACTATAATAGTAGCATATCTAGATGTAAAAGATGTAAAATAGGTAGATAATGTGATTATAATATTATAGTATTACATAATTTGATGTGTTCATATAATACTTTTTTAATATATTTGTTTTTTTGGCTGTTTAAATAAATAGATGAATGTTGCAGATCATAAAAAATATTGTCGATGTATGTATTGATCGTTGTTTGTCAACATGTACATAACTATTGCAGATAGGCTTCAGTGCGGTTGGTTAGCAATTCTATTGAATGTATAAATGTTTATAAATATATTTAAAGGAGAATGAAGAAGTCACCTATGGAACAATAGCATTATGTGTGCCGTACCTCATCATAACGTATATTCAATATCCTATTGTATATTTAGCTATACTTGGATGTTTTTATCGTATTTATTTGGGCATATCATCACCTTTTTTATTTATTTCGCAATCGTTTGTTATATCATCAGAATAATATGCAGATATGCTACATTCATAGGAGCTATTTCCATGATAAGTGATGATGTCGTTACCTGTTTTGCATCAAAATTTGAAATTAAACTCAGTCAAACATTTAAGAATGTATTATCATATATGCAATGTATACAATATAATTAGATTAATAACTTGGTTGCTTTGTTGAAATCTGATACTTTACCTTCTTCAAGTGTAATAGAAGAATCAATAGATTTTCCAACACTTAGCTTATTAATTCAAACCCTTAAATATTTGGACGAACAGAATTATCTAATAGATATTTATAGACCATTTTATTTATCAGTTCAGGATTTATCAAATCAAATATCAAAGATTTCATCATTAATGTCATTATATACTGATTTAACAAATCATAAAGCAGAATTATTAAATTTAGCAAATTTAATACAAGAAAAATTACAGCATAATTGAAGCTATGAATATCAAATACTATAATATGAATAAGATATTTGGAATCTACTTCAGTTAAAAGTATTTTAATCAACATATATATAACATTCACTCAAACACCAGGTTTGATTAATTATGATTTCTTAAGGGGATATTTGGTATATGTTTATATTACATTAAATATTATTTTGATAGATTGTAAGTCATGGTTATGAAGAATTTACACTTCCAACAGCTGATGGAAAAGGTTCAATAAATGGATTATATAGGACAAGTCAAGTATATTATTAAAATATCATATTATATATATATATATACTAATTAGAATAATTCAAATCGAACAATTATATTGGCTAATCCAAATGGAGTGACGTATGAAACAATGGCAACTGTACTTGATCAAACTTGGATCAATTATTTCTATAAACATAATTTCAATATTTGCATATATAATTATCGTGGATATGGTAGAAGCAAAGGATCTCCATGTTTGCAGAATTTATGTGAGTATAATAATAATATTTATAATAATAATTATTATAGTGATTTTGATACACTTATTTCGTATATTCATAATTACAAATCAATTGATTATTTTGGTGTTTATGGATATAGTATTGGTGGAACAGTTGTATGTCATGCTATTAATAATAATATGGTGAAGTTTATTATATCTGATAGGAATTTCAGTGAAATGAAAAGTGTAGTGAAATATCTGTTAGGTAATTTTATTGGATTTTTATATGATAATATATCAGAGAATAGAATTAATAACTCGTTGACCTATGATAGTAATGATAATTGTATTAAAATCATTACTAATTCTATAAACGATGAGATTATTAGATATCCATCCTCGTTATTAGTTGGTGTATCAAAAGAATGTGAAAGGAAAGATCATAATATTCATTTAATAGCAATAAATACATTCATAGAACAGTATTTGTTTCTATATGATCATTGCAATAAGAAAGATCATAGTCCAATGATATTATGTGATGTATTTATATATATATATTATAATATAATAATAATTATTATTAGATTTTCCATCATATTGAGACTTTCGATTTTCTTGGGGTTGAGTTAAGAAAAGTGTTTTCTAAACATGGTGTGAATGGTTTGAAAGATTATATGTTGTGCGGAATGATATGGAATTATATATTTAATAAAATATATAAACCTAAAGTGACAATAGATCAACTAATATCGTATTTAGAAGAAAACAAGAATGTTGATTCGAGAGTTGATTTGTTATGTCATTCAGTATATATATATATATATTATTTTTATATTGTTTTGTATGTAGTTATGTTTAATAAAAGAAGGGATAAAACCAAGAGAGAATTTAGGTTATTTGATAGTATTGGGTTGTTGTCATAATGATACAATAGATCATACATCTTTTCATTTGATAACTGAAATATTGAAAACTGAAGGAATTGTAGAAAGAAAATAATTTATTATAGAACTGTGTTGTATTATTATTATTTTGTAAATAAAAACAATTTTAAAAAGTATATAAATATTAAACAAAAAAACTACATAATTACACAACCAGGAGTTTTTTCTTGAATATGATCAGCTTTCTAATTGATTATATTACTAAGAAAAGATATACTTTCAATTCATTTACGCCTTGTTCAGTTGCACTTAATGCATTTGCTGTATTATCTTCTATTTTATTAACCATTTCTCCTTGTTCATTCACCATATTAGCTACTTCTTTAAATGTTTCATTCACAACTTTCATATCACTCTAATATATATATAATATAATATAATATAAATAAATACATGTAATTGTCTAATTTGTTCATTTCTTTCATTCACTATTTGTTCCATTATATCTACATCACTAACTGCAACTTTGGATAATTGTTTGCTTATTTCATATTCTTCTTGAGTTTGTTCTACAAAGTTACCACTTTGATCATAATATCCACTATATATATATATATGTTATTATTATAATCATTATATATATACTATTTCTGTTTTACTTCATCAGTAATTGGATTTGGAAATTTCTTCAACATGATATTATACTTTGTATTAAACGCTTGATATTTCTCAATCTCTTTCTCTATATCTTTTTGTATTTTTTGAGCTATTATAATTAATATATAAACGCAACATATATTTATACCATCAATTTTTGATTTTTCATCTGTATTATTCTTCAATACATCTTCATTATAGAATTTAGTCTATTTTACAGAATAATAAAAAAAACAATAACATACATCTTTCAATTTTCTTTCACCTTCAGCATAATTCATTTTTATTACATCTCTTATCTTTTGAGTGTCACCTGCTCCTCCTATTCTTGAAGATAATTGTTCAGCATTTGTTCTATGTCTTGATACTTCCTGCAAATTTTTAATAATCTAAATATAATAAAGTATAAACATATTCTAAATAAAAAATATACGATTTTTATTAATTCCTTCTTGTCATTCACTTTGGGTAATTCTGGTGTAGATTTTGAGATTAAATCAGGAACTTTCGGATAATAAGAATCTGATTCTTCTTCTTTTGGAATTCTTGTTCTTTTCCAAACACGTTGACGAAAGATCTTTGGCCATGTTTGAATGAATACTTTTTTGACTCCTTTCATATCTTTAAATGCTTGTAGGTTTTGAGCATATAACCAACCTTCTGGATCTGTGAATCTTGTATGATCTATTTTCCAGTTTACTGTCCATTGATAATTCTTTGGACACTTTGATGATTCAATTTCAAGTGTACTACAATAACTAAACATCATAAATTATACTCCATCATAACATAATCTTGATCAGCTATCAATTCTCCAGTATTTTCATCTACATTGCTCCAATTATCTTTCTCTCTATTGTATAGTTGAGTTTGATAAACCTAGTAAATAGTAGTAGTTATTATTCTTACTTTTTGAACAATACCATTTGTTTCATCCTCTTTCATTAAATTCAATTTCTCTAAAAGATATATCCAAACATAATACTAACTGGATTAGCCTTTTGAAAAGCCATTTTTAGATTCAGCTTGGCTTGATAGTTATTTTAATTTTTAAATTTTAAACCCTTTTATAGAAGCTATTGTATATTTGGTTATTAAATTTCTGTATTAAACAATGTCATCATCCATAAAAGAAGCTCAAGAAGCAATGAACAGTATATATAAAACGTTTTACGTATTGTAGCAATATATGAAATATCAAACATTCTCAACACAGGATTAGACAGAGAATCTTTATCATTGTTGGTTGCTCTATGTGAAAATGGAGTGAATCCAGATTCATTATCAATGGTTGTGAAAGAAATCAGACATGATAGTTCAACAGTTAAAGAAAAGTCTGTAGAAGGGAAATAAAGTAATTTAATATATAATCTGTTTTTCTTTGTGGTAAATGTTGTTAGAAGAAAAGAATCTATACACAAGCATTAATATTGATACTTATTACTCTATTCATCTTCTTTTGGAGGTGGAGGTCCACATGGTTGCAACATTTTCTATAAATATGTTAAAAGAATAGATATACTTCAAATAATTCATATCTACATCTTTCAACTGGAACATTTTCAGCAAGTGCGAAGTAATATAACATATCAATATGTCCCATGTGAGAAGCTATTGTATCACGATGATGATTTACTGCAAATTCACTGTAACAAATATAAAATGTAAAATAATACTGTCTAGTAATATCTGGATGACCAGTTCCTACATATTTATTTTGTAAATGCTCCCAGTTTCTTGAAAATGAAACATTCACATTGAATCTATCTGTGTTAGACTATTACATGATAAAAATAATGCTATACCATTTATTATAAACGAAAAAAAGAGAATTAATTATTCTATAAAAACTTGGCTTGAATTTACAAAATATATTCGTTACAAAATTCAATAAAAACAATTAAAAATACTTATTTCTTTATTCCTAATACTTCACATAATGTAGAATTCAGCATTTCATTATGTGGAACAGAATTTTTATTTAATAAACTTCCATTTATATCATTTTCTAAATCATTGTTATTATCACTCTTCTTTTCTAATTTCACCTTATTATCTAAAATATCAATCAACTCTTTTGTATCCCAATACTTTTTACTTAATAAACTTTCTTTATTATACAACAAATCTTTATAATTATCAAACCATCCTTTCAACATTTTTCCTGGAATAACTACAAAAGAATCACCTTGATAAGCTAAAGGAATATTCAACTTTGGAATAAGGCAATTACTAACTACTTTCTTTGTTACTGTATTTAATAAAATACCTCTTCCTGTTTCATAAGTTATATCACTTGGATATCTCTTTAAATTGGATTTATAACTATCGAATTTTATAGCTAATGATTTTAATATAAGGCATATTGCGATTGAACTACTACATCTCTGTAAATTCACTATTTAAATATAAATATAATAAGAAAATACATATATTTAAATCATTTCGGTTTAATCTATTACTAAAAAATCGATTGTAATTATCCAATTCTCTAATTCCAAGAGATATGTTATTCGTATAAATGCAACTACTACAAAAACTATCCAATATTCTTATTGTTTCATTTTCATTACTCTTTCTGTTATTATTATTATTATAGTTGTTGTTGTATAAGAATTTATCTTTATATTCTTTATAATACTTTATACAGTTTTTCATATCATTTTTTCTACCATTTCCTACAATTAATAAACAATAACTAATCACATCAGGCGTTATATTATTTTCTTTCATTTCATCAAGTACTCTATTTACTTCATCAAAATATTTGTTGTTGCACAAATAATTTAGTAATATATTGTATGTATAATTATTCATTTTATAACCATTCTTTTTTATATCATTATAAAACAACATTGCATCAGAGTATTTGTTATTCTCCAAAAACATAGATAAAATAGAATTCAATAACACTATATTGGGTATATATCCTTTACTTTGCATTTCATCAAAGTATTGCAAAACTTCTTCCATTTTTCCACATTTTCTTAATGCATTTATTATATTATTATAACTTCTTTCATCAACTACATTCATAGATTTTAAATATTCAAATATTTCAACACATTCTCGATAGTAATGACTTTTTCCAGAAGCAATTATTCCATTCTCAAAATCCATACGGTTTATATTCATGTTATTATTCTTCATAAAACTGTATACATTGTATATTTGTTTCGCATATCCAAATTGAGCAAATCCACAGATTAATTCATGACAAAGTTGTTCATTCTTTAAATTACAGTTTTGTAATACATATTTTAATAAGTGTTTGTATTGATCTGGATTACTCTTACTTCTTCTATATATGCTTAAAGCATATGACATACTATTATTGTACAATATTTAAATATCTATACTCAACTGCAGATAATTCTCTTGATGAAAATTTTGTCAATAAATATTCCATTCTCTCTAGCTCATGGTAATTAGGCTTTACATTATTCATCAAACCAGTTGCTATTTGTCTTATTACTGTTGAACATTCACTGTAGGAAGAATTTATATCTAAATCCATAATTGATATTCTATTTCTATTGCTTTATATCTGCATCTATACTTTGGAATAGTTTTACTAGATTCTTTGAATGTATCAAAAGGAACTCTATTGTATGATCTTGAAAATAGATTAACTGTATTTCTGTAACACACTTTATTTATACTGAAAGATGTATATATTAGTTTCTTAGAAAATAGACGAGAAAAATGAAAAATCATTTTGTTACTAAAAATCAATTCGTTTCATTATTATTTAAATTATCAGAACACATTAAATACATAAGCAATCAATAATATTTATAACATTTACTACTTAATGTTTTATAATTATTTTGATAACACTTTTTTTCCTTCTTCTTTTATTCATTTTACATAAAAGGTTAAATATTTACACAATAAACAAATTAACAATAATATTATATAATAATAAATGTAAATATTTTATTACTATTCTGATTTTTCTTCATTTTTATCACTCTCTTCAGTTGGAGTGGGAGTAGGAGTAAATATGGCATATTGAGGCATTGGTACTTTCTCTATATATAAATATATAATAACAATATTATACTCTTCTTTTTAGGCTTAGGTGGTTCATATATTGGAGTTTGAGTTGGATTTAATGGATCAACATACAAAGATAGACTTGAACTTTTACTAATTGATTTAACCAAATCTGGAGAAACAGAAGGAGGTGGAAGAGCTATTGTATTATCTGATGAAGGAGGAGGAGGAGCAGTAGAAGGAGATGGTCTTGGAGTTGAATTGGAAGATGAATTATTTGATTGAATTACTATATTAATTATAATAATAATATTATATATATACCTGAATCAGTAGGTGGTGGTGGTGGAGGAGCAGTATCTTCTTCTTGAGGAATTGGATTACCATTTTCATCAACAATTATCCATCTTTTTAATTCCTTATCATACACAGCTTTATTAGTCTTCTTTTCTAAATTAACTATCTTTACATTACTTGGTAAGAATATTCCTCTAAGAAATCCAAATACACCTCCACCTCCACTACTACTTCCACTACTATTATTACTCTCTTTTGGAGATACTGGAGATGGTTTTGGTGTTGCTGGTTAATGCAGGGCTTGAGGTAGGCTTGGGATTATTTTCACTATCAGGTTTAGGTGATTGATATGTAATGGAATTATTATTTGATGTATTTGATGGTATTGTTGTTGTTGTTGTTGTTATTGTTGTTGTTGTATTTGGTAATTGTGGAGATGAATAATCATTTGTATTATTACTAGGGGGAGATTTCATGTAAGGATTATTAATGTTGGATTGTACTATAGGTGATATTGGATTAGTAGAAGTTGATGAAGATGAAGTTGTTGATAATAACATTGCAGATTGATTGATCTGTCTTTCTTTTTCCTTTTCACTTTTATCATTATTATATGCTTCTGTTCCATCAACGATTGAATTAATTGCATTATCAAATTGATGAAATACTGTTGAAAACCAACTTGAACTCTTTAAATTACGAGTCTCTTTCTCTACTGTTTTTTCATCTAATCTCAGTCGATTTTGAATTAATGATATTTCATTTTTTACATGTTTTACAAACACAGAATTACTGCTATTCCCTTTTACACTTTCTATACATGCTTTTACATCATAAAAGTACTTCTCAGCTTTATCAAGAAAACCATAAGAGATTAATGTATGAATAAATAATAATTTTATTGATAAATATGACATACTGCTCTTTTCACCTTTATTTTTCATTGATAATATATAACTATATATTTCAGTAGCGTTACAAACTTGTGGATTTAATAACATTCTATTTAAATCACCACATCTATGATTACCACCAATAAACACCATTTTTGATTGACTTTTCATTTCTTCTAAATCCATTCCAATTAACTATTTTATAATAATAATAATAATAATAATAATAATAATAATAATAATAATAATATACAATATAACAGGAATGTGCAGCAGCAAAATCACCACTTAAAAGCAACGAATCTCCCAATTCTTTCATATTCTTATCATAACTTACACTATTCGTAGATAAAAACGAATATAACAAATGTTTCCAATTACTAATACTACTATTTGGGTTAGAAGATAAAGAATCAGAAAAATGAGTATAAAATGAAGGTAATAAACTATCTTGAGGGAATATATGATTATTAAACTTTTGTACAATATTTCCAAACCCTTTCGATCCTCCAGATGAACTGATTATTAATGCATGAGACCATAATTCCTTAGATATTGCCAAGTCAATTGCTTCATGTAATTTACCATGTAATAATAAAGACTCTATTTCATTTAACGCCTTTTCTTGTTCTTCTACTGGAACTGTTTTTATATTATATTTCCTTTCAATTACCGTCTCTTCTGGTGGTTTTAAGAAATTCAATAATTCAGTTGGTGGATGAGATAATAAATCAATTTCTCCTTTATTTTCTAATAAATACTTTAAACTAAGCCATAATATTTTCCAAGAACTTGTTATTGAACATAAACATAGTTCTTTTTCGATATAAAATAATAAATCTTCTAATTTTGTATCTTTATTTAATGGTCCAGGAAAATATCTTTCACATACGATCGATTTATTATCTCTAATCACTTCATTCAAATGATTAATTACTATTGCACCATTTCTATTGTTATTAGGTTTCATTACTAATAATTGACCTCTATAACCGAATTTGATTATTGGTTTTATTCTATTCATATCTTCACTCTGGTTCATTGTAGTATTAGCAGAAGATGATGGAATTGATGATGATGATGATGATTGTCTTTGTGAAATGTTTAAACTAGGGATGGGTATTCTATTGTTATATCCAGTTTTATTATTTATTGGATTAAATATTGGTGGAGGTATTGGCTTCTTATGTAAGTTTCTTGAATCAGTTTTTTTACTATCTTTCTTTGTGGCATTTGGATAGAATGATGCTGGATTTACTACTTCTGTAGTATTTGCTGTTGTAGTTGTAGTTGTTTGTTCTAAATTTGGTTGTACAATTTGAGATGGTGTTAGTGTTGGAGTGGCAAACTGTTGTTGTTGTTGTTGTTGTTGTTGTTGTGGAGATGTTGTTTGTACTTTGGGTGAAACACTTTGTGGAACGATATTAACAGAAGGAATGAATGGCAATGGAGGTGGTGGAACATGATTCTTAAATTTTGTATTTGTTCTAACTGAGGATTTTGATAATGGAGGTTGTTGTTGTTGAGGTTGTTTTTCAGTTGTACGAGATGGAAGAATAGGAGATGGACTTGGGAAAAATTTATGAGTAGCATTAGTTGTAGGATTTGGTGTAGTAGACAATGAAGAAGAGGATGTATTAACAGGTATTGGAGTGGCTACTTGAGAATTTGGCTGACTTATAACTATTGGTTTCTTGGTGAATGGATTAATGGTTGGTTTTGGAGCATTTGTTGAAAATGGAGATGCTATTGTAGCTGGAGCTTTTGCTGTTGTTGAACTGTATTTCTGCTTCTGTTGTTGTTGTAGTTGTTGAAATGGTGTTGGAGGTGGAGCGTTTGGAAATGGAGTATTAGCAGATCCATTCATTCTAATAAATAAAAATATAATACAATATTATATATACGGAGTATTACTTGTATCTAATACATTACCACTGTTTATTAATGCACCTGGTTGTACAACTTCACCATCATTAGTTGTTATAACAGTTGGAAAAGATGTTTCTACTGTTACAGTGTTACGAATAATTGGTGGTGATGAGAATATTGATTCAGCATCAGGTTCTTTAGCAGGAGGAAATAATGTTGGAGGAGGAGGAGGTGGGATATTAGAAGTATTGATAGGTTCTTCTGTTTTATTTGGAATTGATGGTGAATTATTTAAATTGGTAGGAAAACTTAAACTATCAATAACACAAGGAGGAGGCTGATTCTGATTTAGCAATTTCTGATAAACTAATTACTTTTGTAGTAGTAGTTGTTGTTGTAGAAGGTGGTGGTTTATCGAATATACTTGCTAGTATTATCATCATCAGCAAGGGGAGATTTACCAAATAAATCATTACTATTGGAGGATTGAAATAATGTGTCTGGCGGTGGTGGTGGTGATAGTGATGTGTTATTATCCTTATTTTGATTGGAATAATGATTATTATTATCAAATTCGCTAATTAGTGGAGAAGGTGGAAAATCTAAAGATGATTGTTTAAATAAATCAACTGGTGGTGGTGGAGGTAAGAGTTTTGATTCTGATTTGGGTTTATTATCTTCTTGAATATTGTTATTGTACACGGTTGATTCTTGCTTTTCTTCACCATTATGTTGTTCTGTTGATGTATTATTTGTGACTTGTAATGTGGAATTATTCTCTACACTCTCATTCTCTTTTACTTCTACTTTTTCTTCATTACTAACTGGTTTTTCTTCTACTGGAATTGTTGGAGGAGAATAAACATCCTCTTCTTCTCCTTTTTCTTCTTCATTTCTAATTGGTTCTTCTACAGTTGATATTGGAATAACTGGATGAGGTGGAGGAGGAGGTAAAGTAGAATAAACATCATCCTCTCCTTCTCTTTTTTCTTCTTCATTTCTAATTGGTTTTTCTTCTACTGAAATAACTGGAGGAGGTGGAGGAGGTGGCAAATTTGAATAAACATCATCTTCTTCTCCTTTTTCTTCTTTTACATTTTCATTGCCATTATCATTACTTTCTTCAGTAACACCTATTGGTATTGATGGTGGTGGAGGCGGTGGTGGTAATGAAGAATATACATCTTCTTCTGTTTGTTCCTTTTCACCTTCATTTTGCATCTCAGTTGGAGGTGGAGGAGGAGGTGGTGAGGAGGATGCAAGAGGCTGTTCAGAAATAGATTCACCAGTTTCATATTGCATAAGATCAGGATCAATGGCAGGGCTAGTAGTTACAGTAGTATTTAGATTTTCATTGTTATTACTTGAACTAATTACAGGTGGAGCTGCATAAATAGCTGTTATAACTTTTGCTTTCTTGATAGGCTTGTTCTTCTTCTATAATTTATTAATTTTTATTTATATACTTGTGCATTTAATGCAGTTGCAGGATTAAACAAAAATTGTGGTAAATTAGGTTGTACTTCTTGTGGATCCTATAAGAAGATATAAGAAATTTGTTCCATTTGAATAAAAAAGCAAATTACAAAAGAAAATATATTTAAGATAATATCATACATTATTTGGATTAGACATTTAAGCTCCTAAAGCATCCACAGAGTCAAAAAAACGATTATAATTGTCTTTCAAAAAAGACACTGTATTAGACTGTACTATACTGTACAGAATTCAATTTTTAAGTCGTTTTTCAATAGATGAGTCTTTTTCAAGCAAAAGAATGGTGGGGAACTAAGATTCAAAATGAAGAGTTTGATCAAGGATGTATGGTTATTTGTAATATAGATGGTGATCCAAGTAATAAACGTATTATTTTTAGCATTAGCATGTAGCAAAAATTATTATTGGTAGTTTGCAAGGTATTCTGAGAATTTTTTGCCCTGCTGAACAGGGATATAAGGCAGAACATTCACTTCTTGAACAGAATCTAGGAGAAACCTATTCTGCAACTTGCTGTAGGCAATTTTGTACCGTATATATATATATCATTATAATCATGTTTAATAGCAATTTCCCCAAAATTACGTTAGCTGTACTACATCCGATGGAACTAGCAGTTTACAAAGTAAATTCAGTAGAAGGGCTCCTATTTAGAATTGTCACTAAGTTACAAACATCAATTAGGTGTTGGTGGTCTTCATTTCACCTCAGGTAATATGTGTTATGGTCCATTTGGTAATTCAACAGGTAAAGACTCATTTTGTATACAAGGAATGGATGGACAATTGATGTTTTATGAACAAGATCACTTTTCATTTTCAAGACAATTAGAAAAAACATTAGTTCCTGGTCCAATCATTTATATTCCAAAAATAGATTCGTTTATCACTTGTGCAAGTGATATGTTTATAGTCAGTTACAAATATCAAGCAATGGCTAGTGCAGATGATGAGAGAAAAGAAGTGAAAAGTGGTTTAAGTACAGCCAAAAGACTAATGTATGATTGGTTAATAAACATTGGTGAAGTTGCATTAGATATAAAATATGGTAGATTCTCCTCCTCTTTAACATCTAATCAATTAGATATTATCGTATTAGGCGAGCATACTTTATTCTGTTTAAAAGAAACTGGTGGAATTAGATTTCAAAAGAGATTAGATTATTTTCCAAGTGCAATTATTCCATATCAAAGAAATGTTAATGCTGAAGATCAAGGTGGTTCTATTGATAATATTATTGTAACAAGTAATGAGAATAATCTATTATACATATATAATGATTCTAGATTGGTATGGAGTAGTAAGATATTAGGCAATTCTCCAGTATCTGTTGCTGTAGCTGAATTTGGAGGCTTGAAGGGTTTGATTTGTACATTAGATGATGAAGGTAGTTTGAATATCCAATACCTTGGTACTGATCCTCCTAAGACAAATATTGGACAAGATAGTAGTAATAATAAACCAGTAAACTATGAACAAATAGATAAAGAACATAAGAAATTAGTAGCCATTATAAGAAACTCACAAAATACAGTTCAAACTGAACCAAAAGATAAAATCAATTTGACATCACAAATACCAAGTGTATTAGACGAAGATAGTCCATTTAATGATGAGAATGGATTATTAGCAAAGACAAATACAGGACATATTGTACAAATAACGACTAGATTATTTATAACTTATACAGGTATAGGTTCAATAGAGAATGTTACTATTGGTGTATCAAATTCACCATTTTTAGTACCAAGTGAATCATCTATAAATATTCCTTATGTTCAAGGTGGTGCTAGTACTCCATTAACTTTAAATATTGTATTTAAGACAAGAGTCGATTATATCCCAAATGATTTAGCAATTTCTTATTCTGCTTGTTATACTACTGATTCTAAAGAACCAAGATCTGTTATATTAAAGAAAACATTACCACTTTCAGTGATTTGCAGTGTTATCCCATATGTAACTAAAGCAAATTATAAATTTGATTTAATTACTACGAAACCAGCTGTTTCTTTAATGGATCTATTTCAAGAGATGTTTATTCAGCCAACTAATCCACCAGATGTAATGGAAACTATCTTAGCATCAGCTAAAAGTGTATTAACCTTCCAATATTATAATGGTGAAATCTGCACTGTAATTGTCTCAAAGAATGGTGGTAAATATAGAATACAATCATCTTCATTACCTTGTCTTTGGCCTATCACTTATCAATTAACATCTAGATTAGAAGCTTATTATAAAACACATGAAAGTAATCAAGAAATATTGACATTTACTTATCAAGATTTATTACCATTAGGAGATTACTTCTCTGTTATTGATTTGCATTTTACTGCAAGATCAGAATTGACAAAGTTGAATAATGAATTGAATGATAGATCTCATCAATTTAGAGCTATTCAGAAGAGATTATTGATACGCTATAAGACTAGAACTCCAACTCCTCTTAATAATTTGGATAAATTATTATATACTACATTTGATCGGTTGATAGACTTAGCAGGAAAAATCAAAGAAACTCAAGCCAAGCTTAAGAAATTATCATTAGAATTGTCATCTGCAACTAATTTGCTGTTGTATCTAATCAAATGGAGATATTCATTAGATGAACAATCTTTTGCTGTTTTATCATCTCATTTATCACCTAAAGTAGAAGATCACACCAATTGTGGTTGGGAAGAAGCTACTGATGCTGCTGTTACCTATCTTCTTAAGACAGCTCTAGCAAAGAATGCAAAGGAATTCGCTACAATGAATCAGGATATGGATATTATGGAAGATACAACCAGATTGAGAAAACATATTAAGATGTTATGTGAAAGACTGTCCAAAGGATGCTCATTGGTTATTCCACAAGGTAGTATTTCTTCACCATCTCATCAACAGCAAGTGGTTGTTAATCAGAGTGAAAATCCAATTCCTATTGTAGAGAAGATAAATCCATCTCAAAATGACACTAAATAGGCATTTTATTATATTTTATTATTTCTATTTCTTATTATCTTATGTGTGTAGATTAAAAACTGATTAATTCCTAAATAGACTTGATTACTGTTTGAATGAAAAAGTTTAGTTTTAGAAATAACAGCAAGAGCAAGTCGATACAGCAAACACCTGCTTCTATATGGGATAAATGCGTTGTAAAACTCAGAACACCAAATCTACCAATTCATGAGTTTACTTCTGTAATATCACAGTTAAATTCTATTAATTTCCCTCGTAATCAGAGAATAATAACTCAGCAAGATGCATTTGATTTAATTTTTAGAATATCACAGCAATCTCAAACTTCAGATGTTGAGTTATGTACAAATATATGTAGATTATGTATGACATTATTCCTTAAAGTGCATGTAAAACCTCAAGGTGAAAAGCTTCCAACAATAACAAGATATTTTCTTAATATGATTAAAAACCTGTTATCCTATAAAGCTGAGCCAATGAAAGTATTAGGTCAATTGCTATTTACATCTGGTAAACATTTATCTGATTTATATGATGAAATAATCAATCTATTATTACAATATACAACTCCAACAAATCCAGATTTCCAACTTCGAGAAACTGCTTTAATGTGTTGTATGACTTTCACTTCCCATGTTTCTAACTATTTAAACTATACACCAATTATTACTACATTTTTAGATGTATTTAAATCATTTGATTATACAAGTATATTATCACAAGATGTAGCTAAAGTATATATATAATCAGAATTATATGATATTAATAGATGATTTCTCATGCTTGTTTAGGCTTTCATTCATTAGCAATACAAATCCAACCAAAAGCAGCATCTAAAGATGTATACAAAGTATCAAGAGGTGTTGTCTTAAGAGAAGAAATCAAAGCAATCAATGAACAGTTACTACCATTAGTTCCAGAGATAATCAAATATATAATCAAATATAAATACATCTATTATGATGCAGAGAAAATAAAGCAATACAATACAGCAATTGAGCCAAATAAATCAGTATTAGAAAAAGAGTATAGAATATTTCTTTTACAATTTTTACTATTATGATTTTTATAGACTTCAAGATGCAGTTCGAGTTAGAAAACATGCAGCAATGTGTTTACAAGTGTTATTTCCATTAGAACCATTACAATTACAAACATACTGGTCAGATCTTTTACCTTATAATAATTTTTTAATAGTAAATACAACCACTTATTCATTATTGTGGTTATTGAAATATGATCCTGTTACAGATGAATTTGGTCAGTTTATTAGATTAATACAGATTATATTTACTCATTTGAAATTACCTATTCTATTAATGAACTTTAAAGTCCCAACAAATGTATATTATTATTATTATTATTATTATTATTATTATCAAATAGATTTATTCAAGTTCAAAGACTGACAATATATATTATATGATATTAAATGTTCATAAACAATTAACAGAATTATTCACAAAAAATTTAAACTATAAAGAAATTATTTCACCATTGTTATTATGTTTTAAGACATTTATGGAACAGAAAGTGCCTTACAATAAAATAGATGCAAAGAAATCACTCTCAGGTAGTAAAACTAACAATTATCAACACTTAATGGATATGCTTACAACTAGTTATAAAGTATTTGATACAAATGAATCTGATGTTTTTTTAAATGCCTATTTCTTTTGGAAAATTGTATATACATCAGAATATAATCAAATAATAATTGATTTGTTTTTAAAAAGTAATTCTAGGTATTGTATTCCCAACAAATTGATTGAAAGGATAGGAAACTGGAGAATGAAGAGCAGACAATTGAATGAAAACTTAAAGAAAAATGAAAAGAAAATAGTTATTCGTTCTATTGATCATTTAGCTGTAATTTTCAAGAATTATTCTTCAATAATTGAGTATATTTATAATATAATATATTATCTGCAATAGAGAATATTTTGAGACAATTTATAGCTTATTACAAATCAATCTATTTTCATCTGGAGATAGAGAATTAATTCCTCATTCAATTGGGATTGTTGCAGCTTTTTATCAATCTAAAGAAAATGTATAATAATAATAATAATTACTATATATATATATATAGTTTTCGTTATATGCAATTCCAGAGAATAGTAAAAAGACAATAAAAGGAAGTGTAATTCAATTATTAGGTTATATAATATCATCACTTGGTTTAGTATCATCTGAAGCAAGAAAAGCAGCTGTTGGTGTATTTAATTGCTTCTCTAATCTAGACTACAATAATCTATCAGTATATATATATATATATATATATATATATATATATATATAATTATAATGACTTTATAGGAAGCAAATAGAAAAACGTTAATCAATTATATATTAGCTTTAATAGATGATAATGATATAGAAATAAGGTATTTATCATTTCAAACACTATCATCTTTAATACAAAGAGTTTATCCTGAAGTATTCTATGAGATTATATATACTACATTATTTAACAAATTAAAAATAGAGAGTATAGCTACTAATGAAAGATTGTTGTATTGTTTGTCATATACAATTGGTACACTTTTAATCGTTTTGAAACAAACTAATTATACAAATATGAATTATATAACACATGATTTATATGATATATTAATGAAATATAAGAATATCGGATCTGATATAAGATGCTATATTGGTTTATTCTTCACATCTTTTTTAAAAAGAGAAGAAAAAATATGTTTAATAGAGAATATTATTCCACTAATCCATAACGATTATCAATCAAAGAAATTGATAATAATGTTAAAAGATATTTATTTTTTATTATCAAATATGACTGAAGAAGAAATAATTATTTATAAAAACAGTTTATACAAAATATTTCTTCAATTCAATGATATAATCAGTAAAACCAAAATAATAGATATAGAGATTTATTGTTTTAAATGTTTATCTTTAGTCAGATTTACAGAAACATTACCTTCAGAATATGGAAGAATATGCTATTTAAATTGTTTATTGGCATTAAATAAGATATATACTCTTAAACCAACAGAAAGAGAGAAGTATTCAGAGAAAATTAATTCGTTATTAGAAATACTATCTATTTATACAATAGAATTGACAAAGCATATTGAAGAGAATGATTTTAATGAATTATCAAAGGATTATCTTCATATTTTAGCAGAGTGGATTAATAAAATGAGAGAAGAAGAGAATTCAGAGGAGATGAATGATTTAGATATATTTTTGCAGAGAATAGTGGCATTATCTACTTAATCAAAAGATATTATTCGTTATATTTTCTATTTTTGTATGTTTTATCCAACGCTATTATTGATATATAATATTATAATTCACTATAAAATTTTTAAACATGAATTCTTACGTGAATGATATTAAAAGCTTAATTTTATTATCAGATATTTTAGCATTTTTGGTTGCTTTATTTTTTATATAAATAAAGTATATTAAAATTCCATAAGAACATCTCATTTCTGCCGAATTGCTTTATTCCTCTTATTTATCCTTCAAATTAGAATTAGAAACATTTTTAGAAGAAAGGAAAGAATTATCAAAAGAATTCTTCAATATAAAAACAAACAAATGAAGCAAATAGAACTATATTATTTATTGTAAATAATATATATTAAAACAGTAATTCTAATTATAAATGTAGTGTCTAAATAAGTCAAAGACTGATTTATTCTAACTGTTAATATACCATATATTCTATAAAAATAAATATAAAAAAACATATAAATACGATCATTTAAGTATCTAGGTGGACTAATTGCTGTAGGTTGTTGTTGATAAATCATTGACTCTCCTATTTCACACGGTCTATAAAAACCTTCAGTAAACATCGGTTGCTGTTGTCGCGGATAATGTTGCATTCTCATCACATTCATCATCTGTGTATTATTCTCATCATATCCATCATGTGGCGATTGAGATGGTCTTTTATAATAATAATCATTAGAATAACCTGAAGAATATGATCTTGGCATAATGTCTACCATTTGTTGTTGTTGTTGTTGTTGTTGTGAATATACTATATTTGGCTGTGTTTGCGGTAGAGAAGGTGGTGGTGGTGGTGGTGGATGTTGAATTGGAAAAGCAACTGTGGTTGGTGATGTTGCACTAGCTGGTGAAATATTTAAATTATTCATTTGATAATTAATCATATCAATAGGATCCATAATCACTGAGACATTTGGATTGTGTAAATATTGTTGTTGTTGATGTTGATGTTGTTGTTGATTTGGTTGTATTTGAGCTAAGTGTTGTTGCATTTGCGATGATAACTGAATATATGGATAAGATCTTCTAAATGCAGTTTCATCTATTATTGAAACTGGTGGTGGTGTATTTGGTTCACTCAATTTGCTATGCAACTCTTTATAACTATATAAATAATAATTAAGAGATTAATATACTGCTTAGTCTCTTTTTTTGGTATTGCTTCTTTCACTTCTACTTCTTTATTGTCAATGAAATGTAATCTGGTCTTTAATACCTTTTCAGCAACTTTTTTGTCTTCAAATATCACAAATCCAAATCCTCTGCTTTTATTAGTGTCTTTATTTACCATAATCTGATAACTTGATAATTTTCCGAATTTAGAGAAATAGTCATATAAAGATTGATCGTTACTATCATAGTGTAAACCACCTACGAAGATTTTAGTCGTTCTTAATGGACCGGTAAATACTAATTAGCAACATAATATAATTAACATTAGAAAATAATTAACAGCAGAAAATAATTAACAGTATAGCATAGATATAAATAAAGTCATAATAAGCGATATTAATAGTGTATAGGTTTATAGAATGTATAAATACTTGGAGCACAGGGATAAGAGTCTGATTCTTTCGGTATAGCAGCTTTTACTTCACACTAATACAATATATGCATATTATTATATACAACTTTACCATTAATAGTGTGCGGAGTATTGTCTATGGCTTTAGCTGCGGATTGAGACTCAGCAAAAATACAAAACCCAAATCCTCTTGATCCTCCGGTGTTAGGATCTCTCATTACAATAACACTTTTAATCTCTCCGAATTGCTCGAAGTATTTCTTTAAATCCTCTACTAATGAAACGAATAATAATACCTTCTGTTGTTGTTGCAGTTATACCTCCAACAAATATCTTACTAAACATAAAAATGAATAGGAACATACTCTGTCCTTGCAATGGGCTGTTGATCCATGTTATACACTTTATAATCTGTCGTTGAATAAATAATAATATAAAATAAGCTAATTTCACTAAATGGACTGAGTTTATAAGAATTTAAAGAGTGTAATTCTTATAAAAATACAAAATGTAATGATTTAGAATAACCGATTTTAAAATTCTTTTTTATTCTATTTCTCATTAACTACCTTGCATTGGTAGTAACTGAACATTGTAATTATTTATTGCTAATCGATACAACATATAGTCTACTCTTTAATCTCGCAGAAATTTAGGATTAAATACATGTGTCGATTAAGTGATTACTATAGATTTGACCCCCAAAATACACTTAATAAAATATGTAGTTCTAAATATCAACAATTACATACAAATCAGCCCTAACTCCTTCTTGGTGAATCTATTACAATTAACATATACTTATACTTGCATATTCGAATATGTTATCGCTTTAACCTCAGTACCTTGAGGATGTTTACTAAGAGAGAACTTTTCACCGAATCCCTTAGCTAATATTGTGAAAGTATCTTTATTGAACTCGTCTATGTGTATATCTGTGCAGATATAATCTTCAGTAGTAAAAACGGCTAAAAATTCATCTAAAAAAGAAAAAAGAAGACTTTCTAAATCATGACCATTGGCTGTGATTGTTACAGGAGGAATTGATTTATCTATATCAACGTGTTCTATTTCTGTCATTATTCTAATAATGACAAATACACAATATATCAAATACCCGAATAAAGCTCTTGCACACTGTTCAAAAGCCTGTTCAAGAGTGTCTCCCCCTATTTAAATATAATTATGTGATATTCTTATACATGAATGAATTTGAATATCGGCTGTATTATCAAGATCTACGAAGTTAAACTACAATTTATACACTCATAATCAATTTTCCTATCCTTTGATGTTCTAATAGATCGAATAATTTATTCCAAATACTTTTCAAACAAACTATCCATTGATAGAGTATCTACATTCTTTGTATAAGTGTTTATATTATTCTCATCTCTTAAACAATATTAAAAAGTGATACTTATTATCTTGACCAAAATTTCTTTGTTTTCTTTGCCTTCTAGGCAGAGCAATTGACATTTCTTTTATTTCTGGTTATACAAAACTTATTTTTCCGAAGCACCAATTTGAATTTAAAACCGTTTAAATTAGTTTTTGAAATTTGTAGAGAGGACAAAAATGAGTATAGTAGAATTTAGTACTAATACATATAGATGACGATATATATTCAAGTGAAGATGAAGATGAAGGTGAAATCGACAGAAAGGATGATATACCTATAAGCAAGACTTGTGGAGAAATCGGTGATATTGATGAAGAAGACGATGATGAAGATGATAGTAGTGAAGAAGAAGAAACGGCAAACACAGATGGAACACCATTTCTTGTTCCTAGTTATTACGGAAGAAAAGCAACAGCTTATTTTTCTTATCCTCCAGAAATGAATGAAAAAAGAGAAGTTGAAGATCTTATACCAGTGTCAGAAAAAGTTGCCAAAGGTTTAAGATTCTTTATGCATTGGAAGAGGCAATGTGTGCAAAGAGCATTCTCAAGAGCAGGTTTTACTAAAGCAAAAGGCTCATTTGATTGGGTTATATTCTTTGGAAAACACTTCAATGACGATGATGAAAAATTCGAACAAATCAAGTCATATCAAAGGGTTAACCATTTCCCAGGATCTTGGTGTATAGGTAGAAAAGATCGATTATCTCGGTTATTACACAAATTCTCAAGAAATTTCAAAGAAGATTATCACATTCATCCTGAAACTTTTGTACTGCCAAATGATAGTGGTAGTTTGAATGGATTCCTTACACGTAATCCCGATGCATTATTTATAAGAAAACCAGTAGCCAGTAGTTGTGGAAGAGGTATATCTGTATTATCCCATTCTCAAAGCAAAGATCAAGCTAAACGACCAGCTAATGTATTAATGCAAGAGTATATTCCCAATCCATTGTGTTTAAATGGCTATAAATTCGATTTAAGAATATATGTGTTAGTGACATCTTTCGATCCATTGAGATGTTATCAATTTTATGATGGTTTAGTTAGAATAGCAACAATCAAGTATAGTAAGAAAAATTTAAATAATAAATACTGTCATTTAACGAATAGTAGTATAAATGAGAAGAATAAGGAATATGTAGTAAAAGAAGGTGAGGAAGAAGGTTCAAAATGGTGTTTTGAGACTTTACATAAATATTTTGATGAACATGGATTAGATTATAACTTAACATGGGAAAGAATAAGAGATTTGATAGTAAAAACATTAATTGCAGCAAACTCTGAAATATTAAATCCAATAAAAAGATTAATTAAAAAACCAAATTTATGCTATGAAGTGTTTGGTTTTGATATATTAATAGATAAGAATTTAAAACCTTGGTTAATAGAAGTGAATATATCTCCAGCCTTAAAAACAGCATCTAGTTTAGATACAAGAATTAAAGATGGAATGGTAACAGATATATTTCATTTGGTTGGACCAGAGCCATACGATTTCAAAGCACATAAAAAAATTGTCTTAGCAAAATCATGGATGAAGAAATACATAAAACCTGAGAGAATGAATGAATTAAAAGATGTTCCACCTGAATATTTAGATATGGTAATGCAAACGCAGGAAGAATATCATAGACGAGGACATTGGATAAGATTATTCCCAACTTCAGATTCGAGGAAATATTTACACTACTTCAGTCCATTAACTAATAATACATCTTATATTGTAGAGTTCTTGGAGAAACTAGAAGGTAAATTTAATCCATTATTAATACCACAAAGACCATTATCTGCAAGATCAATATCTACTCCATCACGAAGGTCATCATCTACAGCAGTATCAGCAACTACATCAAAGAATAATTTACCACCTCGTAGATCAATCACTCCAAGAAGAAGAAGTAGTAATAAGAATGATGATAGTGTGAGAATGAGCAATACAACAACAGCTAATACATCATGTAATACTAACAATAATACTCCTACTACTACAGTGATTACAACAACTTCATTTGTAGAGAATAATAATAAACCTAATACTCCATTAATTCGTAATGATCTTCATATTCGACCTGGTAATCCAATTGATGGAATTAGATCAAAAAGTGCTTCAATCAGTGGAAATGAACCATTAAAATGTATAATAGATAATGATGATTATAATGAAAATGAAAATGATGAAAATGATAGATTAAATACAAAAATAACCACAATTGAATTTAATAATGATAAAAATACAGTACCAACACCTGGTAAATATGCAAGTCCACGTATTATTCAACAACAACAACAAGTCCGTCCACGTAGTAAATCAACCAGTAGTAATAGAAGTTCACAATATGTTGATTCATCAAGAAGTCGTTCAATTGTACCATCTCATGATTCTCCTGGTTTAGAAGTGTCTTCTACACCTTATAACTTTGTGAATATTCATAAACAACAACAACAACAACAACAACAATATTCTCAATCTGCAGGAGTTACTCCACATACTCCACATACTCCACATACTCCTCATTCCCCAAATCATTATAATAATATCAGTAGATTCCCAAAGATGCAGGATAATGATAGCATCACTATATCAAGAGCAAAATATCCATCTGAAAACACTGCATTTGAAAGAACAGTGGTGATAGGAAATACTGCTATGAATCCTAATAATTTATTACAACAAAGACAACCTATAACTGGATCAACTTTGAGGTATTTTACTACTCCTGCTGTTACTATTACACCATTTGATATAGATTCAAGGCATAATAATCTAGCTAGAGCATTGAATTTTTCAAGAAAACATCTTTCCAAAGATGAGACTGATCCATATGCGAAATTTTTACTACACAAAGCAAAATATATGTAAAGTAATGATTTAATTATTAATAATAAGTATATAGTTTATTTTTTGTTATGAAAACTAACAAAAACAATACACAAACAAACAAATACAAAAGATACACAATACTCAAAATTATATTTGTTGTACATAATTGCCTGGGAAGATTCCAGACACACCGTTTAAACTACCAGTCCACCAACCACTAGGATCTTCTTTGGTTACTTGAATTATATCTCCAGCATGGAAGGTAAGTTCTTCGGCACTTCCTCCGGTATAATCGTATAAAGCTTGGACATTCTTTGGACCAGCAACTGGTGGTGGTGGAGGAGCACCATAACCAGGAGCAGGAGCTCCATAACCAGCTGGAGCACCATATCCTGGTTGTTGAGGATAACCTCCATAACCACCTTGAGGAGGATAACCACCTTGTTGAGGATAGCCTGGATAAGCTCCTGGATAGCCACCCATACCTGGAGGCATACCACCTGGTGGCATTCCACCCAAAGCACTTGGAGCTTCGTTTAACTTTGGTGGATCTAAATCTTGAGGTGGAGCCATATCACCAGCTTCTACTAATTTGAAATCATCGAACAAACCTTCAGCATTCTTGAAGAATTCTCTTTGCATTGATTTAATTACTTTCAATTCCTCGTCTATGAAGCCAGCATGTACCTTCTCATAATGTTTCAATTGATCCATTATAATTTCATCCCAAGCAGCTAAGGCAGCTTTACTCTGGTTGAGTTTATCCTCATTTCTCATTAATTTGGCTGGATCACCATTGTTTAAAGCTTTTTCTTTCAATCCATCTAATTTACCACTGTAGTGATCTACTTCCAGCTTTTGTTTTCTTCTTTGTTCAATATTTCTATGGATTTTGTCTAAGACCTCTAATTTGTGGTCTAATGATGGTAAAATATCGTCGTTGATTCTTTCTTCTAGCGTTCTTTTACAGTCTTGTTCCATTTCTTCTTGCTTTTGTTTGTAAGCTCTAATATCTTGAAGATAGCTTTCACTATCCTTTTCAATGTAGTAATCGGATAAAGCTTTTCCTAATCTAATGAAACCTCCACAGAATTCTATAAAAAATAACACAAACACAATATACTATCAACGCCTTGTGAAAGGTTCTTCAATTCTTCTCTCTAAAAAGTAAATTGACAAGAACATACGATCTTTTTAAGATTCTTAATCATACCTTCAACTAATCTAGCTGGACGATCAAATCTACAATATAACACTCACAATATATACTCTGGATCAGAAGAAGTCTTGACTGACAATGTTTTATGCTTAATAACCTGATTTATGTAGTTCATCTCTTTATTCTACGAAGATTTGATTTTAAAGATATTCAACCAATAAAAACTCAAAGTATTTTATTTGGCTTGACATTAATGTTTTGTGTTTGATTTGTTTTTCTCTATTGCTACAAACACTATTAAACATAAGAATTGAATAAACAGTTAAAAAAAGTACACATAATTCAAAACTAGTGTTATATTTGTTGTACATAATTGCCTGGGAAGATTCCAGACACACCGTTTAAACTACCAGTCCACCAACCACTAGGATCTTCTTTGGTTACTTGAATTATATCTCCAGCATGGAAGGTAAGTTCTTCGGCACTTCCTCCGGTATAATCGTATAAAGCTTGGACATTCTTTGGACCAGCAACTGGTGGTGGTGGAGGAGCACCATAACCAGGAGCAGGAGCTCCATAACCAGCTGGAGCACCATATCCTGGTTGTTGAGGATAACCTCCATAACCACCTTGAGGAGGATAACCACCTTGTTGAGGATAGCCTGGATAAGCTCCTGGATAGCCACCCATACCTGGAGGCATACCACCTGGTGGCATTCCACCCAAAGCACTTGGAGCTTCGTTTAACTTTGGTGGATCTAAATCTTGAGGTGGAGCCATATCACCAGCTTCTACTAATTTGAAATCATCGAACAAACCTTCAGCATTCTTGAAGAATTCTCTTTGCATTGATTTAATTACTTTCAATTCCTCGTCTATGAAGCCAGCATGTACCTTCTCATAATGTTTCAATTGATCCATTATAATTTCATCCCAAGCAGCTAAGGCAGCTTTACTCTGGTTGAGTTTATCCTCATTTCTCATTAATTTGGCTGGATCACCATTGTTTAAAGCTTTTTCTTTCAATCCATCTAATTTACCACTGTAGTGATCTACTTCCAGCTTTTGTTTTCTTCTTTGTTCAATATTTCTATGGATTTTGTCTAAGACCTCTAATTTATGGTCTAATGATGGCATAATATCATCATTGATTCTCTCCTCCAAACCTCTTCTACAATCTTGATCCATTTCTTCTTGCTTTTGTTTGTAAGCTCTAATATCTTGAAGATAGCTTTCACTATCCTTTTCAATGTAATATTCTGAGAGAGCTTTGCCCAATTTTGTAAAACCACCACAGAATTCTATAAGAATAAAAAGAGAAAAATATACTATCAACACCTTGAGTGAGGTTTTTAAGTTCATCTTTCTAAAAATATAAAACACAAGTTCATACTATTTTTTTAAGGTTCTTAATCATTCCTTCAACCATTTTAGCTGGCCTTTCAAATCTACACAATGAGAAATAAAAAAATACTCTGGGTCTGAAGTTTGCTTGAAACTCAGTGTTTTGTGTTTATAAGCAGCAGATAAAAAGTTTAGAGCCATACTTCTAACAAAAAAATCTTTCGAATGTTTTTAAGATTCTATCCAATCAAATCGAACCAAAGTGTTTCAAGCCAAAAGCTTGATAATTTAAAATAAAAAATGTGAAATATAAACAAAATAAAAAGGTTATTTCTTATTATTAACGGGGCTATTAAATACTCTGAGCCTTTTTCATTCACTTTCATTTGGGTAATGATGTTTTGGGAGATAGATTTGTTAGAGTATTTGAAATATTGAAATTATATATTCTTAAAAACTTTATTCTCGTTTTATATACTCCATTTAATATAATTTAAACTGCTTTTATGAATAGAAGTATTTTTTTCATTTTACAGAAACGATTGTATTATTGATATGAGAATATACAGCTGTAATTATTGCTATAATAGCATTTTCATTATTCTAAATAGTCTAAATGTTGAGTAAAAAAGAATTTAAGAATCAAACAGTTTGACACTTGATTATCAACAAAGAAAAACAACTGAACATCTAATTATTTCTTCTTCCTAATTTTTTCACATGAGTAGTACACGAGAAGCTGGTTATGATAGACATATTACTGTATTTTCTCCAGAAGGTAGATTATATCAAATTGAATATGCATTTAATGCTGTAAGATCGGCTGGAGTGTCTTCTGTCGCTATGAAGGGTAAAGACTGTGTAGTTTTATTAACACAAAAAAAAATCACTGATTCTTTAATTGATCCATCATCTGTAACTCAAATGTATAAATTAGGTGATAAAATTGGATGCTGTATGACTGGTCTTCCCGGAGATTCAGTTGCTCAAGTACCAAAGAGCTAGACAAGAAGCACTAGATTTTAAATTCAAAAATGGCTTTGAAATTCCAATTAGATACTTAGCACAAAGATTAGCTGACATATGTCAAGTATACACACAACATGCCTCAATGCGAGCACTTGGCTGTGTAATGTTTATAGGAGGAATCGATGATGATGGTCCTCAGCTATATAAAGTAGATCCATCTGGATATTTTGTTGGATTAAAAGCTACTGCCGCTGGTGCAAAACATCAAGAAGCTATCAGTCTATTTGAAAAGAAATTAAAAGCAAATCCAGATTTAGATTTCAATACAACTGTAAGATCAACTATTATGGTTTTCCAAAGTTTATTAGCTTCTGATCTTCGTGCACAAGATATTGAATTGTCATATATTACAGAAAAGGATGGATTTAAGATAATGAGCGACAATGAAGTCGATGCTCATTTAACAGCAATTGCTGAAAGAGATTAAGCAACAAATAAAGAATAAATAATTAATTTTTTTTATATTATTATTATTATTATTTTCATGTTTTATGTATAATATATATATATATATAAGCACTTTTAGTCATGTAAACATATATAATTGAATTGTATAATACATACAATTCACAGTATAGTACAACAACTTAGCTTTTTCTTCTTACACTGATTTTCTTCAATTGGATTGCTTTCATCATCAACAAGTCTTTCCATTACTATATCAATAATAATAACAACAACAATAAATACATTTAGCTTTCTGTGAATCTACTGAATCTACTGAATCTACAGGTCTTGTTTCAACATTCCCATCAAGTGCTAGTAATGTAGGAGGTAATCTATTACAATTAATAGGTGCTTTAGTTGGTGATTGAAAATTTACACTTGGAGATTGGCCCTGATTATTTTTAAAATTTCTAACACTCAATCTTAGACTGGGAGTTGGCTTTAATGCAAAAATGACTTCTTCTTCAGATATATCTCCTCTTTCTATTATATTTGTAACTCTTTGCATTGGTCTAGTCCCATTTTCTGTAACCCAAGGATGAGTCATGATTTCTGGTAATACTATTCGAGTTTTAGGATTTTTATCTAATATTCTTTGTAATAAATCTTTACATTTAATTAAAGAAATTTATTATAAATAATAAAAAAAAGGATATCTTGCAGAATCAGATATTTTCGGTGTGTCTGGATAAACAACAGGAGAGTCTTCAATAGCATCAAACAATTCAGATGCATTTTCATTATGATATGGAACACTTCCATATAAAAAAGAATATAGATTAATTCCTAAAGCCCAAATATCAACTAAATAACCATTAAAAGCTTCTGATTTACAACACTCTGGAGCTAAAAATTGATAAGTACCTTCTGTTCTGTTTAAAAAACCTGTTGTTTTTCTTGCTAATATCATATTCTCCTTATTTTCATCTATTATATATCCTTTTGGTGGACAAAGTGAATAAATTGGAGGACTTTGAGGACTTTCAGGTACAGAAGATGGACTATTACTACTCGATTTCTTTATATTCTTATTATTAAACTGTGAACTATTTTCAAACAAATGAGCAACTCCAAAATCTGCTATTTTTACTATTCCTTCTAAAGAAACTAATAAATTCTCTGGTTTTAAATCTCTATGAACAACACGGTGTAAATGAAGATATTCTAAACCTGATAGTATTTGCCTGAATATTTTTCTTGACTCTGCTTCTGTGTAATAGTCTTTTGCACCTGGTCTTACATATTTATTTTGTTTTTCATCCCATTCCATTAGTTGACCACCTTCTACATATTCCATTATACAGAATAGCCTATCTTCTTCTTGATCGTCTATTAATTCATATAATCTAACTATGTTTGGATGTCTTAATTTCTTCATTAAAGCGATTTCTCTCTCCACCTATTATTTATTATAAATTATTCCATACACTATCTAGAGCAGTTTGTACTACCATTTTACCATTTTTTGATCTCCAGTTTTTGATTCTTCTTAATACACTTCGATTAAATATTTTCAATGCCTATTATAATAATTGAATTGGTTGATACATATTTTTCTATTTTCCCATCTTCTCCTATTTTTGTTCCTAAACACACTTTTGCTTGAGATCCTTGTCCTAACTCTTTTATAATGGTATACTCATTGACAGTGTCTCTTCCTAGTTCGTCTACTCCCAATTCAACATCACTAGTCTCCACAATGTCATCCTGCTCATGTAACAGCATGAAAAATTATATTTGAAACGAATATATTTTTGGATATTGAAATTTTAAAAATTATTCATTTCTCAAAACACAAATCATATAAATCAATTATATTTTAGGTTTAATTACTTGTTGCTTTTACATTTTCAAACTTACCTAATATAGTTTCCCAAGTAATGTGTTCATGGCATAAATCATATAAAATGGCTGCTAATTCGCTGAAATCTATATCAGCAGTCAATTTTGGAACTGGAATACGTACTTGTGTCATTGAATCTCTTTCTCTAAGAGTAATGAAATGTTTTGATAATGTATCACAATCAACAGTAACAGCAAATGGTGTACCAATCTCATCCAATCTAGCATATTTCTTTCCAATACTCACGCTACTATCATCAATAACATTAGACAACATTTTATGGTTCAAAAAGTGTGAAATTTCATCACAATATTTATCAATATCTTCTTCTTCTTCTTTCTTTACATTCTTCAATGGGATAATTCCACATTTTGTTGGAGCCATACAAGGTTTGAATCTCAATACGTTTCTCTTTTCATCACCTTCTCTTACATAATATGCATGTTCCAAAATAGAGTATAATACTCTTCCAACACCAAAGGATGGTTCAATTACACCTGGCGAGAACTTCTTTTCATTTACAGTCTTTGTAACAGAGTCGAATTTTTTAATCATATTTTTAGTTAATGTATATTCTTTCCAAGTTGCTTCTCCTTTTTCTTCTAAGTCTTTCATGAATCTTTCTACTTCATCATGATGATTTTCACCTAATTCAATTATTGCTTCTTTTACTTTTCCTTGATCTTTCTTAAATGCTTTACCTATTGCTGCGTTATCAAAATCAGGTTTGTAAAAGGTTACTGGATATGGAGCACATGGTTGAGCAGCTTGTAAATCAATGTTTGTAGCTTCAGCATGATGCTAAATAATAATATAAACTAATTATAATACAGTCAAATCAAAACAAGCTCTATCAGCATGTCCAACACATTCAGTCCATCCATAACTTAACTGTATTTCAGCATCCCAACATTCTTTAGCATAATGTGCCATTTCAGTCTTCAAATGTTGACGGAATCTAAGTTTTGCACTATCAATACCTATTTTCATCATAAACATATAAGTTCTTGACATGAAATAAGCTAATGTTTCATTACCAATAATTCCTTTTTCTACAGCTTCTTCAGGTAAAATTAAATTAAAGATAAACAAAAATAAAATAAAGTTCATAAATTATTAAAAAAAAAAGATATCAGTAACATTAATAATCTTTCCATCTCCCATCTGATGATCAGCTGGGAATAAAGGTAATACAGTTGATTTAATCTTATAGAATTTCTTATGACTTTTATCTTCTGGATTAACAAAGTGTTCTATTTCAGCCATAGCAAATTCTCTCACTCTTAATAAACCAGCTCTTGGAGATATTTCATTTCTAAAACCAATACCAATTTGTGCAGCTGCAAATGGTATTTTCTTACCGTTATAATCTAATAATCTTCTGAAATTGACAAATAAACCTTGAGCAGTTTCTGGTCTTAAAAAACCCTACAATAATAAATAAATATTATATTATATTAATATACTGGAAAATCACCTTGTGGACCAATTTGAGTTTGAAACATTAAATTAAATGGATATGGTTCTGTCAAGTCATTCTTTGTACCTGGTGCTTTTACTTCATATTTCTTCAACATTTCATCTAAATCTTTTGCTTCAAATGAACCAGCTTGTAATTGTATTTTGCTGTATTCTTTTCTTTGTTCTTCATTGGTAGTTGGTTGAGATATTAATTCATCCATACGTGCTTCTAATAATTTATCAGCTCTGAAGCATTCACCTGTTTTTACATCTTTTACCATAAGATCTGAGAATTTCTCAACATGACCTGATGTTTTTAACACATTGAATGGGGTTAAATTGGTACATTCCATTTCTAACATGTTTTCTTCTAATACAAAGAATTGTCTCCACAATTGAATTAGATTATGTTTTAAAGCACAACCTGTTGGACCAAAATCAAATAAACCAGCTACACCACCATAAATTTCAAATGATGGCACGATGAACATTCTACTTTTCATTAAGGCATCAAAAGAATCTTTATCAAATTTTGGATGTTTAGCTTCTTCTATTTTTATTGCCTCAGCTAATTTAGCCTTAAGATCCTTTAATTTTGTAATAGCTAAGCAATGTAAAAAATAATTCTATACCGTCTGTTAATTCAGTTCCATGTTTTCCGTCTTTTTTAAGCTGTCTAACATATTCACCTTGTTTTGTGATTTGACCTTGTAAGCTTTGTATATCTTCCATTGGATTTGAATTGATTGTTGTTTCTAAATTCACAAAAATCGGAAATGCCTTAAATCAAGCTCTCAAGCCTATTTTTCTCATTTTATGACAGAAGTTATTAGTGCAACTGATATAGCCCCTGAAAGTATATTCATTTTTATAATAATATGATCTAGTTTTCAATCCAACCTCTACAGTTTCAATTGACAAGGATGATGATTTACAATACGATTTAGGACATCTTTTAGTTTCAGATATACATCCACTTGATCCAGAAGTATAACATTAATTCGATATTTTATATTAGAGGTGTAATAAAAAGAAGTTAGAAGAATATCTTTTACAAATAACAAAGAACAATACTCAGTTGATGTTCAATCATTTGTTTGATTTACCAAAACAAACAACAGAAAAAGGAGAGATGGTATTCATTTATTTTATATTATTAAAAATAGATTTCTTTACCAACACCTGTATTAAGATTACCACGTGAAAAACACATACCCAAAATCAAGCCAAAGACAAAATGGGAGAGTTTTGCTGATACCAAAGGTATTAAAAACCATAAACGTTCCAGAATGGTATATGATGAAATCAATGAAGAATGGAGACCTAGATATGGTTATAAAAGAGTACAAACAGCAGAAGATGATTGGGTACTTGAGCATAAGGGTGATGGTAGTGATGATCATGTTAATTTGTTCGATAAACGAAGAATGGAGAAGAAGGAAAGAATAATAAAGAATCAATTACAACATATTAAGAATATTGAAAGAGCCAAAGGAAAAGAGAAGAAAGAATTGATTCCGAGTGGTATTCCTCAGACAATACATGAAACTAAACATGGTTTAATGAGAGGAAGAAAGGGAACTAAAGTGGCAATTGATCAAGTTACAAAATCTACTGCTTCAATGGGTAAGTTTAATCCTGGACAAAAGAAAAAGAAATTTCCATCTAAAAAGAAGTAATTTTTTAATGTAATTAGAAATATAATGAAATAAAAAAGAATATATAGAACAATTTTGGTTTTAATAATTCGTTTATTGTTAACTATTGATTTCTGGAATTGAATATCATAATATGATTAAAATATAATATTTTTGGTGATTATACAAGAGTGTTTTAATTCTTCAAAATTAATTATTCACCAAATTATTGTAGATATAGGTATATCAAGATCATCTGCTTATTCTTCATGTTATCATTATTTTAATTCCTTACAATTAATACGTTTTTACTACTTTTGTGTTTCAATCAAACCACATCAAGCATTTGTAACTCCTTTTTGTTTCTTTCTTTTTTTATGATATATAGCTATTTAATTATAAATTAAATAATAGACTAACAATAATTAAATATTTAGATACCTTTATCAATAATGGTATATACATATATTTATAATTTGTAGTCATCTATGCTAAGCTTTCTGTTTGGGCGAAAGAAAAAAGATGATGATAAAGAAGCCCCAACTGCGGTTGCAAGTCTACCTGAAGACGAAGATAATAGAATAAAAACCCTTTTTGATAAATATGCAAAAGGAGCGAAAGGTAAGCTTAGGCGTGATGATTTTCGAGAAATGTTAAAAGAAGTGGGAGAAATAAGCAAAGAAGAATCGCAACAACTGTTTGAAGTGTTAGATATTAACGATAATGGTGAGGTAGATTTTAATGAATTTATTTATTGGTGGACTAACCCTGAATTAGACAAGAAAAAGGACTCTTCTATATTTAGACTATCTATACAAAAGAGAAACAAACTCAGTGAAAAATACAATATTTTTTTCGGCTTTTCTTATGCTGAATGGCGAAGCGCTGATAAATTGGTATTGGCAGAATCTTCTAAATGGACTCCCACTCAAGTTTGTTTATTTATTGCAACACATGAAGATTTAAAAGTAGTAAGATCGTATATGACTCAATCTGATTTTGCTCAAGTGGATGGAGAGACATTCTTTGGATTGGATGAAGATGATTTATTGAATTTAGGAGTGAAGAAAATGCATATTAAGAAGTTTCAAAGGGTTATTCAAGAATTAGCATCGTATATATATATCTCCACATATTTTTCATTATTTTTAATCTTATATTTTAGTCGAACTCAAAGAGTACATACTCGACGTGTATTAATGCCAGGTCCTCCAAAATCAAGATTACCACTCAAATCATCAGGCTTGAAATATCGTAAAGGTGATTGTATAGGTTCAGGTTCATTTGGTTCAGTCTATATTGGCTTAGAAGAAGTATCTGGTTCAATGATTGCTATTAAAGAGATCAGATATTCACATACAGATGAAGCTCATATTCAACAACTATGTAAAGAGATTGAACTTATGAAAACATTGGATCATATTAATATAGTGAGGTATTTAGGTACACAAATGAAGAGTGATCGATTATGTATTATAACAGAATGGGTTCCAGGTGGTTCATTAAGTAATATTTTAGATAAATTTGGTATATTAAGAGAAGACACAATAGCTGGATATTCATTACAAATATTGAGTGGTTTAGATTATTTACATAATAATGATGTTGTACATATGGATATTAAATGTGCTAATATCTTGGTAGATGATAGAGGTACTATTAAACTAGCTGATTTTGGAGCTGCAAAGAGATTATCACTCAATGGAATGGAAGTAAGTAAGAAATTACATGGCACTCCGTATTATATGGCTCCTGAGATTGTAATGCAAAAACCATATGATAAGAAGGCTGATATATGGAGTATGGGTTGTACTGTATTAGAAATGGCAACAGCTATGCCACCATGGAAAGGAGAAGGAATAACAGATTTCATTAAATTATGTAAAGTAATGACTGATAAGAAAACACCTAAAATACCTGAAAAAATACATCCATCTTTGAAACTATTTCTACAACAATGTTTTGTATTTGATCCTGATAAAAGGCCATCTGCTTGTGATTTATTAAATGCAGAATTTGTGAATAAAACTTGGGATGATGTAGATGAATTTTCACCAATGTTTGATGATACATCTTCTAATGATCATAGAAGATCAACTAATGCGGATATTGTGAGTTATTTAAAGATCAATGCTCAAGATATTTTTGGTAAAACAAGAGATAGTTTATTACCAGAGAAAAGTAGAACTGGTAAGAGTAAGAATATATCAAGAATAGCGAGGAGTTTTCAAACTATTGGTGAGGAAGATAAAACTGTAATTAGTAAAAAAGAAGAAGAGGATATTATTAATAATAGTAACAATCCGTTTGCTGGTGAGAGTAATTTAGGAACAGATGCAAATGAAATTGCCAATAATCCATTCGCTGGAGAAAGTAATTTAGATTCAAATCCACTTGATAGTATTTATATTATTGTATTTTTATTTATTAAATAGTGTTGAATAATGATTCTAATAATCCATTTGCTGGTGAAGCTAATCTAGGAACAGATGCTGCATTGAGTATCATATATATATAATATTATATATATAGTGATTGATCAAGGATCAGCAAATCCATTTTCTACACATACTTCATCTAATGAAATAAAAACTGATTTAACAACATATGAAAAAGTATTATATCAATCAGATCCAGATTTTCAACAACAACAACAATTTATACCACAAACAGAATTAATCAAACAACTTCAAAAACAACAACAACAACAACAACAAAGTAATATACAAAAATCTTCCTCAGATTCTCCTGTAGTAAATCCAATTAAATATCAACAAATTAACACAAGTAATGATATATTACCTCCATTAAAGAAATCACCAGATTCATATGGAAATACTCCAAAATCATCGAATAATTCATCACAACATGATTCTATATCAAGCCAATGTAAAATGATGCCAGTGGTTAAACTAGCAAGAGGAAGTATTGGTTCACAAGGTAATCCAATCACTGAAGGAACTGTATTTAGATTTAGTCCATCCACAGAGACAAGAAGATTACCCAATTCAGATTCATCATCCAATATATCAGAACCGCCAAGTGTAAAGAATCAATCATTTTCAAGCCCAATTCTAGAGACAGTTCCGTTGATAATTCGAAGAAGACAACAGTTAGAGCCAATGCAAGGTGGGAATTCACCAATACCATTACAATCACAAGATTCTACACCAAATCCAATAGAAATACCAGTGGATGGCAAACCAAATTCACAATTACCTCCATTATTAAACCACAGAAGTAGCGGAATAGAACCAATATCACCAACAGGAAGTCAAGGCAATCCACGTAGTAGAAGGCCATCAAGAGGAAGTATAGGTTCACAAGTACCATTAACACCAACACCTGGTTTATATGCCATTCATCTTACACAAATCGATCCATCTCCAATTATGACTAATAATAATAATAATAATACTAATAGTAATGTTGGAATACCAATGGGTAGAGGAAGTCTTAGAAGTTGTCATCCAATAGATGGAGATAATGATCCTTATTCACAAGTTATGCAGTATGTTTATGTTAATGAAAATGGAGAGGTTTTACCTGTTGAACCTGTAGCTACAATTCCTGAAGAAGCTTCTTTTCGAACAAATCCACCAACACCATCACAACAACAACTTCTACAGCAACAGCAGCAGCAACAACAACAACAACAACAGGCACAACAACAACAATCATTTTTTGGTAGTAATGTTGTTAGAAAGTCTCCTGTTTCTGTCAGAGCTCAAACCCCAGTTTGTAAAAGATTAACTCCACTAACACCATGTTCTCACTCTAGTTCTTCATTTTCTAATCTTGATAGACCAATAGTTAAACCTAGACAATCCATTAATGTAGTTACTAGAAAAGCGTTAAATTATGTTGCTTCTGAAGCAGAATCTTCTTAAAAGTATAGAAATCAATGTAAAGAGTAGTTATATTTATTTGTATATCAATCTGTTGTTTGTTAAAATTCAAAATTATCAAAATAGAATTGAACAAACCATAATCAAATCTGTCATAGTTAAAAATCTATTTTTCTAATTATAGAATCATAATATGCTGATATTTTATTTATTAATATTATTGTTTCTCATTGACTTATCACTTGCAGATTATATTTATTCATATAGCCAAGATCTATTCAATGATACAAAGCCTTTAGGAAACAAACCTCCAGAATATCATAATATAATAAGGCACACATCACAATACATCATTATATAGATAGTAACCCTAATGCAGCAATAAATCCTTTAGTTATATCGGTATCAATGGGATATGATATTTCTGAATTAAGTAAGTTTATATTAAGTCTGAGAAGGTATTATAATGGTTCAGTGTTATTATTTGTGTTAAAAACTGATGATTACTTGTTTTATGAATGTTTAAGAAAAGCTAAAATAGATATTGTTAATATTACATTTGAATGGCCATTTTATAGTGATGAAAATAATAACAAATATCCAATAGATGAATCTGTGTTACAAAAGATTCCAATATGGCATTATACTTATTCAGTAGCAAATTTTAGATTGTTTTTTATAAGAGTTTGGCTTGATAAATATGGTGATAAATACAGTCATATATTTATGGGAGATGCAAGAGATGCAATATTTCAAGGAGATCCATTTAAATGGAATATAGGAGAAGATGGATTGTATTTAACAGAAAATGTAAGAGGATATTTATTGAAAGATAATAAATGGAATGCAAATCATTTATTCAAATATAAATATGGTTATAAACTATTAGATAATCCAATAATCTGTGGAGGTGCAGTATATGGTAGTTATAAACAAATTAAATGGTGGTATGAAATTGTAACAGATTTTATGTTGAAACAATATATTGATGTTGCAGAACAACTAACATGGAATTATATTTTATATAATCAATTAAGTCAAGATGAAATAAACAATCATAAAATATATATTTTAGCAAATGAATATGGTCCAACAAGACATTTAGCAGTGGATTCAAAAATAGATGTTGAAAGAAGTAAAGCCAAATCTGATCAATATATTTATAATAGAGATAATACACTATCATACTTCATTCACCAATAAGACAGGAATATGCCATTATATAACTATTTGAAGTGCATTGTGTTAAGATTTACTCTAGTAATGTATTTACAACATCAATACAGGAAATTTGTGTGTATTTAATCCAATATTAGGAATTTCAAAAGTATGGCTTGAAAAGCTTGTTCAAAATAAATCCGTTTCTCATTTATTGAAACGATTAAATTTACAAAAAAAAGTTGGTGATTAGCATATATTTGTGGAATATTTATTAACAAACAAATTTATGAAAGAATATCCACACATATATTTGTAAATATTTGTGAAACGATTAATACTGTAAAAAAAGTAATTACAATGTAATTACAATCCCGCTTTTTTAGTATATTTAAAACCTTATTTAATTTATTATGAAAAGAATTGAGGTATTATGATCTCTACTGTATATATATCTTCCCCAAAAAATAAACACAATCCATTCAATGTAGATCTATCATGTAGCTGTAGTACTTTCATTCAAAATGTAAAAGTATTAAAATATCTATTTTACAGTATATTAGAAATATTTCGATTTATCAGAATACAACATAAAATTATTAAACCATTCATATAAGCCTATTCCCAAAGATGATCAGCCCCTCTCTACATATGTATCAAACAATGAAATTATCCATGTTGAATTTCAATCGACATTGTCTCCAACACAGCAAAATCAACCACTACTATCTACTCAATCTAAAAATCAAAAGCAACAGAAGGATAATAAGTATATAAAATATGCTCATAAAGCTCAGAATCCTGTTTATATTCCTTTTAATAACCAACAACCTCCTGCTGCACCTTTTCAAAATTATGCTAATGTAATTCCTTCTCTTCCTCCCTCAATATCTGTACATCTTCCAACTTACACAAATCCACCTTCTGCTCCTTTAACAAACAGTCCTCATCGACCAAATGTTTATACATTTTCACATCAATCTTCAGATGAACATAAGAAAGTAGTTAGAAGAAGAGCTATGAATCCTGATTCAGATTCTGATAGTTCATATTGCTCAGATTCTGATAATGAAGAAAAACTTGAAATAGAATATAAATTTGACAAGATACTAAATATAAAAACAGATTTTACCATTGAAGATGTAATTCATTATCATCCATTTGTGAATTGTTCTATTTTGATTCAATATAATGATACTAAAGAAATTGATTGTATTTCATTGGATAATTTATACATTAAGAATAATGAAGGAAAAGTATATCCATCTTTACCATCATCATTTATTTGTGGATTAGATTATGTAGTAAATGGATTCTAAAATTAGGTTTTCAATATAGACAAGAAAATAAAAGCAACAATTTCACATTACCGTTATTAGAAACAAGAAGTGATAATAACATTATTCCTGAAAAGATATATTTCCATCAAATATGTGAATGTAAAGAAAAATCCTATCGTTTTCCATTATTAAGAAATAAATCTGTTACTTGTCATACTGATATAATGATTATTCATTCTTCAGATGAATCATTGGAAGTAATTGATGAAGAAGCAGGAAAGAAAATAATCTGTAAACCATATAGAGATGTAACAACTATAAATAAAAGATCTCAAGCTGTTTTAACTGAAAATGCATTAAAAAGAATGAAAATCATAGAAGATGGAATAGAAAAGAATATTCCATTATTAGTTGAAGGTAAAACTTCAAGTGCCAAAACATTCACAGTTGAACAAGTGTGTATGAATGGTCAAATTCCATTAATTCGATATAATTTCAGTCCATCATCAATAATTGATGAATTGATAGGAAATGTGATAATAAAAACAATAGATGGTAAATCAACTCCAATATTCCAATTAGGTCCATTTTCTGAAGCTTTTATTGAAGGAAAAGTGATATTATTGGATGAATTGTCATTAGCAAATACTGAAGTAGTTCAAGCAATAATGAACGTTTTAGATTCTCATGAATTATATGTTGATTCAATAGGAAGTGGTTATACAAAATATGATATGAATCCTAGTTTCAGAATAATAGCAACACAAAATCCAGCTGGTTCAATATATAAAAGAACCAAAATTGATGAAACAATGATGTCTAGATTCAGATATATTGATTCAAGATTCTTTCCAGAAATAAAAAGTGAAGAATTAAACAAGATATTAGAATCAATTGGAAAAATCTCAAAAAATAATGTGAATGACATTTTAAATACTCATCAAAATGCATTAGCCAATCATCCAGATAGAGTTTATACATTGAGAGATTGTATTAGAGCAAATACTCTAATAACATCAGCTAAATGTTCTTCAAAAATAGCTGCAGAGATTGTTTATGGCGATATATTACCAACAAATAAACTGAATTTATCTAAACCACTTGAAATTAGTAAATCTACTTTATTTCCATTGAATGAAACTATTTGGAATAATCTTTGTCAATACATAAAAGCAATATTTAAATCAGGTTGTCATATTTTATTATGTAGTGAGAATGAATTTACAGCTAGAAAGTATGTATTATCATATCTCCAATCTACTCAAAAGAACAAAAAGCCAAATATTATAAGATGTACAAGTGGAACAACAACTGAGAATTTAGTTGGAATGTTTCAATTAGAAGGAAATAATAATAATGAAGAAAGTGGAAATGATATTAAAATAGCCCCAAAATGGCATGATTCTCCTTTAGTAAAAAGTATAATCAATGGAGAAACTTGTTTTCTTCAATCCTTAGATAATATGAAATCTAATTCAATCGAAAGATTGAATTCTTTATTAGAAATAATACCAAATGATGGATGTAAACAGAAAGTGAGATTTGATGAAAGAATTGAAGAACCAGAAATTGATATTCATCCAAAATTCAGAATAATTGCAAGTGTTTCAAAAAATGGTTTAATGAAATTTTCTCCTGCTTTGATTAATAGATTTATATTAGTTACTTTACCAGATGAAAAAATAGAAAATGCATTTGAAGAAAGTTATAAAAATAAAAAAGAGATGATAAATACTTTCTGTGAATCATTCTTCAAAGAAGAAACAAAGAAACATATAAATGAATTAACAAAATATTATGAAAAACATTCAAAATATTTAGAATGCTATGAAGGATTATTTGAAGGAATTGAAGAAAGAAGAGAGTTATTAAGTGAAATATTAATATCATTAATCACACACAGATCAATAGCTTTATTTGGACATAAAGAAAGTGGGAAAAGTTATTTAATAGAACAACTATTGAATGGAAGTTATAATCCAATAAAATCTCTAGCATTATATATCTCTCCAGAAACTGAAATTGATCAATTGTTAGGATTTTTCACAGATGATAGAGAATTTCATCGAGGTGTAGTTATATCTGCAATGGAAAAAGGTGTAGTATTGGTGATTGAACATTCTCATTTATTATCAAGTGATATATTACAACTATTTGAAACATTTATTGATCCAACCACTAATGAATTTGAATATATGAATAAAACCTTCAAAATACATCCATCATTCAGAGTGATATTCAATTTCACAACATCTGGTGATAGAAAACCAACTCAATCAATACCTTGTTATTGTCCAAGTTTTGAAATAAAAGAATATACCAATGAAGAAAAGAGTAAGATATTTGACTTACCAAAAGAAATATTTGAAAATGATTTATTCTCAATGACTCAACTTCATTATTTAATTCCATTAAAATCAATATATAAAGATAAGTTACCTTTTTTACTTGGTTTATTTTGTGATGAAAGTAAAATATCATTATTAGATGAAATATTCAAAGATATAATAAAGAATACAACAATCGAGACATTTTTGAAAAGTAGAATTAGAATCATAAAAGAAAAGAAACATTATACTCTATCAAAATATAACATATCAACAACATGTGAATTAAAAGAATTGTTTAACAATCAAGATAATTGGTATTTGGAAAGTCTATTTCGATTATCGTTATTATCATCAAGTGATTGTCAAGCACCAGTTTTATATATCACATGTGAATCATTCCAAATGTCTTTAATGAATGATTTATATGAAGATAATGGAAGATTTATCGAATTATCAAGATCTTATGATTCTTCTTATTTGATAGGAAGTACTTTAATTTCCAGTCCATCTGAATTATTAACAACAATGAATCAAATAGCAACATCATATAACAATTACAATAAAGGAAATCCAAGTGATACATTTGTTAAATGGAAGAATAATATGAATGAAATAATGAAATATAATGAAGAATCTTGTTTATTCTTCAAACCTGGCTTGATAATGACAAGTTTTATAACTGATGAAACATTGATATTAAATCATTTTGATCTTATAAGTGAATCTGTTTTACCCAGAATAACAGGATTGTTAGAGTTATACAAAGGAAATATGTTCTTTAACAAAGGTAATTATAGTGAATATGATTATTCAATTTATGAAGATATAATGAATCAAATAAAAGATATAAGGAGTTTTATTCCACCCAAGATGATAGGAGTAATAAGTGATAGTGATTTTAATAGAATTAATGATAAATCTTTATTCTTGCCAATCTATTGTCCAAATCCAACACAAACAGAAATAATCAGAAGATTTCCATTATATAAAGTTATAAAAGGATATCCATTACACTTTTACACATTAGAGAATAGAATACAGAAGTATTTTAGAAATCCAATTGATTCAATGTTTTATTTAGATTATATATCAAGAAATCATCAATCAAGATATGAATTACTAAGATTGGAAAAAAACAAATCTGTTTCTCAACCATTACAAAGACTATTCAAATTAGATAATAAGAATTCTGAAGAAGTATCAGCGAATTTGGATGTTGATGAATTATTGAAAGAAGTATTTAGTATTAGTTTTATGATAGTGTATAATACTATTCTGGATTATTTGAATAAGAATATTCAAGAATCATTCTATCTAGTTCCAACCACAGTTCATATGATATTGACATTATTATTAGGAATACAATCGAATTTACCAGTGATATTAGAAGGTGATCCAGGTGTTGGTAAATCAGTAACAGCTCAACATGTTTATAATGCTTTGGATATTCCAATATTCAGATTTAATTTATCACCAAATATAACAATTCAAGAATTATTTGGTAGTTTAACAATTGGTTCTGATCAAAATCAAAAAATTAAAGCAGGTATAATAACAACAGAATTAGAAAAACATAAAGATGATAAAGAAATAGGATTTCTATTTGATGAATTAAATTTAGCTCCATCTGATGTATTGGATGAGTTTTACACATTTATAAAATGTTGTACTGATAAGAATAAAACAACATTTGATGCTCCTGGTTATGGAACAATAAAACTACCAAAGAAAGTTCATATAATTTGTACTTTAAATCCTGCTTCAATGACAAGTAACAGATCTTCTTTATCAAGTAATTTATTAACAATTAGTCTATATCATAATGATATATCATATCAATTATCTGAATTATTGACAATAGGCAAACAAATATTAAAGCAAAGTGAAAATCCAGAAGATGGAGCTGAAGATATAGAAAAGTTCAATCAAATAATTAATCAATTATTTGAACAATCCTTAAGACTTGGAAAACAAATAGGTATTGGATTTACATTGAGAGAACCAATCAAAGCAATAGAAGTGTGGAGAAGTTTTGATATAAAAGCTGATATTAAAATAGCTTTATGGTTGACATTTGGATGTAAATACAATCAGTATGATATTCAAGAAATAGAGAGAATATTATCAATCAATAATAAGATGGATATAAAACTGATAGGTAAAGAAAAAAATACATTATTAACAGGTCCTTGGCCAATTCCATTCTCAAAAAAATCTTGTGGATTTGATTTTAATCAATTTACAACCTTAGAAAAATCCTTAGCTTATAAAATAGCTTTATCATATATATCCAAAAGAGCAGTGATATTATACGGTCCATCTCCATCTGGCAAAAGTTATGTATTAAGAAGATTAGCAGAATTATATAATCAGACATTGATAGTTGTTCCATTGAATAGTGAAAGTACAAGTTCTTTATTGATAGGTAGAATGGAATTAGTTTCATGTGGAGAAGAAAAGAAAACTTCATTAGAGTTTAAGAAAGGTCCATTATTAACAGCTATAGAAAAAGGATGTTGGATAGTAATAGAAGATATAAATCTAGCAAGTGGTGATATTTTGGAAAGATTAAACTCATTATGTGAAGAAAATCCAGAATTGAAAATAACTGAATATAATGGTGAGAATGGAGATAAAGAAATAAGATATACAAGAGATAATCCCAAAGCTGAATATAGCATTCATGATAATTTCCGAATTTATTTCTCTTTTTCAACAACCAATCTAGCAACAATTCCAGCTCCATTGTTAAGTCGTTGTATAGAGATATATGCCAATCCATTAAACACAGTAGAATCTGCTCAAGAATTGTGTTATATAAAAGAAAAAGAGGATGAAGTGAAATGTTTTGGAAAAGAAATTCCAATTAATTTCAGAAATATACTGAGATATTTGAATAATCCAAATGATGAAAGTTATGAATTTGAATTTCATATGAGAAGAGAATCAAAATATCCAATATTAGTAAAACCTCCAGAAAGTAATGTATCTAATATTAGAATATTAATAAGAAGATTGGAAGATAAGAATGTTGATAAAATTGAAGATTTGATAGAACAAGTAATGAATGATAGTATATTAATGTTTAATGACGAAGAAAAAGAAAATCTGAAGAGAATAATAGATGAAAATTATATATCTTCATTACTGTATTATCCACTTTATCAGATATATTCAACAGTGAATAAAAACTTTGGTAAAAATACTACAATAATTGAATGTAATCCAATTCTTCAAAGATGGATTTTATTCAAATACTTCAAACTATCTTCATCAGAAAAGTTAAAGTCAATGCATAAATGCCCTTTGATTAATATCAAAGATAATGAAATATGTAAATTAAAAGAATATTATGAATTGCAAAAAAGATTCAGATGAATTGTTGTTATGTTATATAATAGGTAAAGATAAAGTATTATTGAATAATAAAGATTCTCAATGGAATAAATATCAAAATGTGTTTAGTGATATAATTGAAAAGATAGATGAATTAGGTCCAATAGAAGTAATAAAGAATATAATAAACAAAACACTTCGATTATTGAAAAGTTATTCATCAAATATATCAAGAAGAACAAAAGAAAATACTGGAATGACTGATTTACTATTTGATGAGATTCAAGGATTATATGATGAATTTGATGAAGCAATGAAAGATACAACTTTAAAACTGAATAGATTCTATGGAATGGATAAATATTTTGAAGAATATTCTTACATTTTATACTGAAATGAAAGATTTAAAAGCAATATCTATGATAAGAGAACATAAGAAAAAACAAAGACAAATGAATTATAACAAAATCAAAAGAGAATTAGCAAATATAAAGAGTGAATTTGAAATGGATTTTGAAGAAGAGAATAATATAGAAGGAATAGATGATGATGCTTATGATTTATTAAAAGATATAAAACAAATAAAAGATACAATAATTGATTATAGTCAGATTCAAGATAATAATGCAAGATTATATTTAGAGTGTAGTCATTTCTTATATGCTTTAGAAGTGTCAAATACAGCATCAGCAATAGTTCAATATTATGAAGTATTGAGAGAATTAGAAATATCAAAAGATAAGTTAATTCATGATTTTGAGAATTTTGAAGTAAATGAAAAAATCTTTAGAAATATATGTGACAGCTAGAATCAATTATTATGCTAAAACTGTAGATTTAAATCATTATTATTCCATAATTAAAGAAGCTCCATTTTATATTCATAGGATCTGTAACTCAAGAACAATTAGATAGTGCAATAAATACTTTATTAGAAAGTGAATGGATTAAATCGAAACAAAGATTTATCAATGGGAGAGTTGATTATGATTTATCACATATAATTGATAAATGCAAATCAAAGCATTATAATGATAATTTGGATTTACAAGCATTGAGAATTATTAGATATGTAGAAGAAGAAAATGAAAGAGAATTGGATTTACATAAGATATTATCATTAGAACCATACAATTACACAAGTAAATGTGAACCAGGAACAATAGTATCATCATCTGATTTAAAAGTATGAATATCAAATTAAAGAATTATGAATATGAAAAATGAACCTTTGTTTTATATCTATGAAGGAATATATAATTCTTCACTGCCATTTCATGATAAATTAGTTTTAATATGTCCATTATTACAAAATGAATTATCAGATATTGTGTTAGAAATATTGAGTGAAATATCATTGAAAGATTTCTTTAAAACAAATCCTATTCTAAAATCAATAGATGATATAATTCCAAAAACAGATGAATATATTCAAAATGAATATAAAAGCAAACTTCAAAACGATTTATAAGAACATACAGAGATTAGAAAAAGGGTATAATGAATTGAAGAATAATAAAAGCAAATTAGAAGAAAAATATAAACAAATGGAAGATAAATTAAAAAGAGATGCTAAAAAAGCTGTTGAAAGAGATAATAAAGAATTTGAAAAGAAATATGGATCAATAGAATCAATAGAGAAAGCTAAGAATTATATTTTGACATTATATTATCATGAATCAATAAATCATATGATTGAAAAGACTAATTCATATGAATTATTTTTAACTGAAAAATTAAAATCAAAATTAGACAATATGCAACCAGACTCAGTTTATTTCAAAGTTGTTATTTTCAGATATAATAAGAATTCTAGTTTCAAATTTAAACTTCATTGTGGTGATGATTCTAGTATTGAGATTTACAAATCATGAAATATATATTTCTAAAGAAGGATGGGGAGATTGGATAAGGAATGAATTTGGTTTAAGTAATGAAAGAAAAGAATTATATGTTGTTTTGCCATTATCAACTTATGATGTGAATGTTGAAATAACAAAGAAATATGGTGCTGTGGAAATTGAATATAAATATTATCCATTTAATTCAGATAGTAAAGATGATTATTTTTCTCGTTCTTTGATGTTAAATATGATAAAATTCTGTAAAGAAAATGAGATTAGATTTGCAACTGATTTTAATAAAGAATTGTTTAATGAGTATTCATTTTTGCTTAGAAGTGTTACAAAGATTAGTGTTTATAGTTTATTAACTCAAACTGAACAAAAATTATATGCATATGAAAAGAGTAAATTAAATAATTCATATTTTGATTCAGATTTAAATATATTCCCAATTACCCAAGATTTTGAATTAAACAAATTAGTATCTATATTTTCAATTCCAAGAAATGCTACCAAAAGCAAATGAAGTTGAAATGAGCTAGATTAACAGAAGATTTATTTAAAGCCTATATAGAATCATCATTTGCTTCTGTAAATGATTATTATTCATATATTTCATATTCCAAGAAAGTATCAAAAAGGAATAAAGAATGATTTTAAAGATATAATAAAAGAGATTAATAATTGTGAAAAGGAGATTAATGAAATTGAAAATGAATATTCAATAATGGCATGAGGAATCAGAAAAAAGAAAAAAAGAAAAGGAGAGAATTGTAAGACGAAAACCAATACAATCAAAAGTGTTTATCTCAGAAGGATATGAATATAAAAGAGATAATTCAAAGTCAAAAAAAGATAAAATGAATTTAGCTAATGTGATATTTATAACGAATATCAAAGATCATGAATTTATTCTTCCTGAAGATGATTATTTTGAATTACCTCCATTAGTAAAATCCAGATCTAATCCAATTATAACAATTCCAATAATCAATCCATCTAACATCAATATATCTGATTGAATCAAAGAATTGTCATAGTATAATAACACCAGCAAGTGAATTAGAAATAATGGTTGATAATCCAGAAGTAGGAGAAATAGAAATACCAATAAAAATATCAATTCCAAACAAGTCAATTGAAATGAAAGTGAAAATTTGAAGTGAAAGAATATGACGATGTTTTCTTCACAAATTATCAATGTGGAATTGATTCAAGTCATCCAAACAGATTAATCTATACATGTAAGTATTAATGATGCCTCCATTTGAATTAACATGGTATGATGAAAAAGGAAAACACTACAATACAACATAATAGGAAAGATGATATTAAAATGAAAGTTGATGATCGTTATTCTGTTTATTATGTTTCTTCTTTAAGTCAACCATTAGGTTTTAAATTTATAGAAAGAAAAGGAAAATGGAAGATTATATAAAGCCTGATAAGAGAATCTCCATTAAATGATATTGTTGGTTTGCCAAAAGATATAGTTGATGTAGATGAAAAATTAAATCAAATACAACAAAAGAATAGTTTGACAGAATATGTTAATGGTTTAAAGAATATATTCTTATCAAAACTATCAAATAATGAAGATGTAAGTGATAAAGTAAATCAAATAATTTCCTATTTATATCATATATCAGTTAACAAAGAAGATTATCTGAATAGTATATTCAAATTAGTAAATGATAATCTTCAATACATAAACACTCAAAATCATCCATTAATATGGAAAGAAAAACGAGAATTAGGAAATGAAGTTGAGAAAGAATATAAACAATCCACAAAATGATAGAAAGAAAGCAGTTGCTGAAATAAAACAGAATGAGAATATCACATTATTAACAAGAGTCAATAAAGGTGATAATAACAATGGAAAAGGAAAATTAGTAAAATTGAGTAATAAGAGAACGTGATAAAGATATAAATGTTATAGCAAGTGCTTTTATAGGTGATATGAATGCTGAAATAGAAGATGAAGCAAATGAAGAAAATGAAAATGATGAAAATGAGAATGATATGAATGAAGAGCATGTTGAAAGACAGAAAGATAATTTGAGGAATATGAATGTAAGAGATATATTAGAACATTTCAAAACTATGACATTAGATGAATATTTCAAATCAATAAATGAAAGAAGAAATGATAAAGATGCAACAAAGATAATGAAATTGAAAGAAGAAGAGAATAGACTTCCATCATCAGAATTTAAACTAATCAATGAAATTGATACTAATATGATGAAAGAATATAGAAAATCATTATTGAAAATATGTTTATTATATGACAAATGAGATAAGAAATCTAAATTCAAAGAGAGAAAACCCATTACAACTGATTCAAACATTGACAATAATAATTGATACATCATTTACTCATAAGAAATACAAAGCCAGATTAAGATCATTAACAGCATGTATATTATTATTGATTTGTAAAGAGTTGAATATATCAACCCAAATATTAGCATCATTATCTCATGGTCAATGTATATCAATAGCTGAATATAAAGAAGATTTATATATAAAAATGAGTCGAATATTTGATTTAGAAGGAGTAGAGAAAATGCCTTCAACTCCATTAGATGTATTTTCATATCCTGAAGATACACCAACAAATAATCCAAAGCATGATCATATGTATATAATAGTAAGTGATTGTTTTTCAGAACAATTATTAACATCCAATGATGATGTATGTAATTTCATAAGAAGTAATTTGAAAGTATTATTTTTGATGAGAATAAATGGAAATAATGATCATCCAGATGAATTATTATCACCTGATAATTCTGCAATGATGAAAAATGTGTTGAATACAATTTTACATCAAATAACAATATAATGATTGATAATGAAAGATGTTTTGAAGATATGAAATATTTTGTGAAATTATATCCTTTCTTCTATTCTGAAAGAGTAATAGAATATAATATACCAAAAGATATAAAACCCCAATCTAATCCAAATATAAATGATAATTCAAAATCAATAGGAATAGGATTATATGAAGTAAAAGAAAAAGATATATATGCAGTTTTAATTGATGATAGTAAATATCATGGAAATACAATAAAACTACCAGCTGTTGGTGATAAAGATTTAGATTTCATAAGTCATGGAAATGGTAATGTTGTATTACATAAATATTTGACAGAAGAATATAAAGAGTAATTTGTTATTTTACCCATTAAATTCTTCTTTAACAATTCCAAACAAACCAACAACATGGATAGCTAGTGTATCTGGAACATCAATTCATTTCCAGAATTTCATAAAGTTCATAATAACAGGAATAAGTGATGGAAAGTTATTCAAAAAGAAAACAGGAAATAAGATAAGATCTTATAGTTTATCAATAGTGTTAGATGCATCTTCATTCACAATGAATCCAATCAATATATCTCATACATTAAAGACATTTTATACCTTATTAAGAGGAATATGTGAAGTGAATGTTCCAGCCATAGATATTTGGATTGCAACTGATCAAATAAACAAAATAGGAACAGGTTTAAACTCAACCGATGCTTGGAGTCCAATAATAATGAGTTCAATAAATCAAATAGTAGAAACATGTAAAGATCATCCAATTGAAGTGACTTGTTTATGTGAAACATTACAATATTCAATAGCAACTTGTACATCCAGACCATATAGTCCAATAGTATTTGTATTAACCAATAACAATATGATGAATAAAGAAATGAAGATAAGATTGAAAGAAGTGATAAAATCAACTGATTGTAATATAATTGGAATGGGAGTTGGATATAATTTATATGTTGATAATATGAAGAATTTATTCCCTCATTATTTATGGAGTTATAATCCTGATAATTTAGACAAAGTAATATCTTCAATGAGTAATCCAATCATAAAAAGAAAGGGGATTTACAAAAGTGTCCATATCCATTTGAAAATGGTTCAATCAATGATTTAACAATGCCAGTTTCAATAATGGATGAAATAATGGTGAAATTTATAAGTGAATTATATTCTGTATATGAATTTAGAGCCAAGTTCTTTAATGTATTAAAGACTCAAGATGGAGATATAAATGCTTTAGAAGAGAATGTGGCAAGTAATGAATATGATTTAGGTAAAGATGGTGCATTTAAAGGATTTAATGTATTGATAGTGATATTATATTTATGTCGTGGAATAAGAGATTCAAGAACAGGAAATATAATAGATCCAGATATAACTGATGCTATATTACAGAATGGAAAAGCTGATGAAAAAGGAGTAAATCATAGTCCAGTAAAGAAACTTGAAGAAAAAGGCTTTAGAGTGTTGGTAGTTTATGATTATTATACAGCAATTCAAGAAATAGCTACAAAACAATATAGAAGTGTAATAGTAACATGTAGTGATGGAACAGGAGTATTTCCTAAAGAAGCAGCTAATACAGAGTTTGGTTATTTATATTCATTTATTGATGTATTAAAACAGTTTTATGAATGTGGAGGAGGTATATTTTGGATGTTAGAAAACTATCCATATACTTATGAAGCAGATATATTCTTTGAGAGAGTATATGGAATAAAAGAATTGTGTGATGATGTAGATTTAGCTGGAGGAAAGACAATGAGTCGAGATGTAAGTGCAACAGCAGGTCATTTCTTAACAGTTGGAGAAGATGCATTCCAATTTAATCTCGACAATTTGAAGATTGATACTGGATTGAAATATATATTTGAAGGTAAAACTTTAGCATGTTTAGATGAAAAAGCATTAAAAAGAATAGGATTTAAGAAGTTTGCATGTGAATCAACAGGTAAAGCTTCAATAATGTTGAAAGAACAAGAAGGAAATAAAGGTAAAATGGTGATAGATACAGCTTCAACGAAATTATTTTTAGAATTCACAAGTGATGGAACAAGTAGATGGATTAGTAATGCTGTTGTTTGGTTATTGAATATTGATAGTTATTTCTCATGTAATAGATTCAATGGAAATATTCCAAATACCTTACCAATTCAAGTTGATATGAGTAAGATAAAAATTGATAATTCATATTCAAAAAGAGAGATATCTAAACCAGTGAATTTCTGTTTATCAGTTGTAATGGATTGTACTGGATCAATGGAACCTTATATTGAAAGTACAAAGAATTTAATTATATCATTATTCAATGAATTAAATGAAATAAAAAATGCAGCACGTGTAAACAAAAGGTCTAAAATATGTGCTCAATTCGTTGGATATAAAGATTTTTGTGATGGTTCAAATTCTTTTCATAATTCAGGTGTTACAAGTAATTTTTCCAGTATTGAATCATTTATAAGTGGTGTTAGTGCTGGAGGAGGTGGTGATGAATGTGAAGACGTAGTAGGTGGATTAAAACAAGCTTTTGATAGATTATATCCGTATAAGGATTATAAACATATGATAATATTTGTGGAGATGCAGCTAATCATGGCGATGGAGGAGTTGATGATTATCCTACTACTCATCCAAAAACAGGAAGATTGTGGGATGATGAATGGAGATATGTAGTAAATGAAATGGTTAGTTATGAACCAGATGTTTATTTTATGGCTGTTGGTAAAGATTCGATATTAAGAACAAGACAAAGATTGATGAAATTCTATCCTAAAGTTAAAGATTATCAAGCGAATGATGCTTCACAGTTTTCCAGAGTAATGAGAGAAGCTGTAACAGCTCAATACAGAGTATATGTAGGAGTTTCATAATATTATACAAAATTATTAAAATATATAATTAATTGTTTATTTAATTCTTCGAAATAGTAATTCATTAAAAAAAGAATTGATTATTCTTGATAAACTTTTAATAATTCGATAATACATTCACTTCCAATATTCTTCTTTCTTCTTCATTAAATTCATCTTCTTTATTATCTTCATTGTATTTGTTCATTATTACATTTTGAATTCTCTCATCTTTTATACAATATATTTCTATATGATTTTTACATTCATTTTTCTTTAATTCTATTTTCATTTCTTCAACATTTCTTTATTCTCTTTTTCTATCTCTTTCTCTTTTATCTTTTCACTATCGATATCTTCTTCTATCAAATGTTTAAAATCATCTTTAATCTCTTTATTATCTTTCTCATTCTTTTGGAATTTATACCATTCTAATAATCGATTTAATAACCATAACTCATTCACTATTATCACATCTCTCATATTTAATATCTCAATCAAATTATTCATTTCTAATTTCAATCTCAACAAATATTCATTCTTATATAAATATTTATATCCTCGCTTTTCTATTTCCATATTTTTCAAGTCTTCTATCTCTCTCAAACATCCACCAAATACATTACAGATATGAATTAATTTCATTAATACTTCATCATCTATATTATTCTTCACAAATCATAACAATCATTTATTACTCTTTTTCACAATAACATAAACAAAACATCAACACTTCACACACATTCTCTTTACAGATTATCAGTTCACCACCACTGTAGTATTTCTCTATCTCATAATAACCAATTTCTTCGATTTCTTCATATAACTCTAAAACTCCAACAAACTCACGATCTAACAACAGTTTCTTTACAGTTTCATTTCTATTCACTAAAATTGATTTGATTGACATTATTCGATTATCTCCAATCTTCACTTCTATATCACCAAAACCACTTTAACCAATTTTCGACATAATCTATCATAAAAGTAAATATAAAATATACCCCTCTTCTCTTATGCTTTTATTTACTTTTATTATAATGGTAAAATGTCGAAAAAAAAACAATAGAAATCATAATAAATTTTAATATTAGTTTTAAGGAAGATCACCCATAGGAATGGCAGAATCATCATCTGGTGAATCATCTCTTCTCTATTAACAATATAGATAAAACATTATTAATTATACTGATTGTCTTCTCTGAGTATTACTATTATTATTTTTAGGTGAAGAATTGTGATTCTTTGTTGTTCTTCCATGATTAGATCTACTTCTACTTCGATTATTTCTCTTTCTTTGATTGTTACTATGTGAACTTGATCTTGATCTACTGTATTTACGTTTTGATCTTGAATTAGCTTTTGTTGCTGTTGATGATGATTTATCTGTATTTTGAGTAGTTGAAGTAGGTGGAAGAGGTGGTGGTGGTGGTGGTTGTGTTTTCTATTTATAATAATAACAATAATATCAATACATTTAATGCATTTGGATCATAAGCTATTTCTAATGCTGTGATTGGTGTATCATCAATATTTGAATGATATTTTGTAGTTATTGCTTTCTTGGCATCTTCTAGATTCGTATGTCTTTCAAATGTCAAGTCTAATGTCAAACCATCAGGTTGAGCTTTATCAATATATTTATGTCTATCTACAAAACGCAATATATTTCAACTTCTTGTTCTCTTACTGGAAATACTCTCAGTATAAATTTCTATTATAAATATTAATTATAATATATATATATACAGATGGCTTTATAATTACTGGAGGATCTGCTGGAGGTTTGTCAGAAAAATTACTTGTTTTTTGTTTATTATTTCTAGATGGTGATCTTTTATTATCATCATTTCTTCTTCTGTTATTATTATTGTTTCTATGAGATGTTGATCTAGATCTAGATAATGATTTCCTATCTCTTCTATGACCAGATCTGCTTCTATCTCGATTATTTCTTCTATTACTATTGTGATATTTATCTATTGATTTATGGTGACTATAACTGCGTGATCTTCTACTTGAATGCCTTCTATGATGACTTGGACTACGGCTATTGTGTCTTTTTCTATTGTTATTATTATAACTATTACTTCGACTTCTTCTTCTATCTTTATCTCCTCTCTATATTCTCATTATTACTATTGGTATTTCTTCTATTGTTATTATTACTATCATTTCTGGAAGGACCAGGTAAAGAATGGAATGTTACTAAAAATGGAATATCATTTATCTATATATATATTACAATAATATATATATATATATATATTATATCCATCTTTTCTAATTCATTCAAAGCTCTACCAGCTGCTGCAGTACTTTCATATGATAATATAAACATATTGCTTTCTGTTTCTTCAATCTTCTCCACTTTCTCCACTTTACTACCTAATCTTTTTACTTCATCAATATCTAATTTTCCTTCACTTGTTATATTCAATTGAAATGTCTTTTTACCATGTGAATATTGTAAATTCCAAGCAAAACCTCTCTCTCGATGATTTCTTAACCCATTTACTGCACATTTTGCTTCTTCCACTGTTTTATAATTCACAAAGATATGAGCTAGTTTATATCCATGTTTAACTTCTGGTTGTTCGATTTCTATAATAGTACCATATTGTTTGAAGATATTTTCTAATTCATTCTTCTTTAAATCTCTACTAATTCCACCAACAAATAGATATGGAC